>JAOBRD020808961.1:0-13445 GCA_027575215.2 Hydrozoanthus sils
GGGGGGGGCGGAGGTTCTCCCATGAAAAGTGGTCAGGGGTGCTCGACGGATCTTTTAGGGTCGAAAATGAGACCCTCGTGTAACTTTTAGGGTCTCCGACTGACTCCGTATCTCTTAGGGACAAATGTATGTCGTTCATTGCAAATTTACATCAAAAATCGTGGTTGATTAGATGTGGTCGTACCTTTTAGGGTATAAAATCAGGCTCTCTATTAATTTATGCGTACCTTTTAGGGTATAAAATCAGGCTCTCTATTAATTTATGAATACCTTTTAGGGCCATTTTCAAATCCGTCCGTCGAGCACCCCTACTCGCTGTTTCGCTGTTCAAGGGAGTCACCTTCCCGGGGGTGTATGTAAACTTATTTCAAAGCTTTTTTGATAAATTGTGTGTGTTTTACTGTAAAACGTCCTGTAACCTTTTTTTTTTACAATGTACGTTTTTCTGTTTTGAGGTTTACGGTCGTTTCAAGCAATGGGACGATTGTAACGACGGGTGTCCTGGATTATGAAAAGGCGCCAAGTTACAAGTTTTATCTCGAAGCCAAGGATGGTGGTGGTGTATTCTACGAGAAAAGATCAAGTACAACTATCATTGTCAAAATAAATGACATAAACGATAATTCGCCAGTCTTTGTCGATTTGCCGTATTCCACTACCGCAGACGAAAACTTGCTTTCTTCAAATGTGGTTTTTAAGGTATAAGGGTTCATTTATATGGCACAGTAGATTTGAAGGTGAAGTGTTTAGTATT
Source organism: Hydrozoanthus sils (assembly GCA_027575215.2). Lineage (NCBI taxonomy): Eukaryota > Metazoa > Cnidaria > Anthozoa > Zoantharia > Hydrozoanthidae > Hydrozoanthus > Hydrozoanthus sils. The sequence goes on from JAOBRD020808961.1 coordinate 755, forward strand.
TAGAATTACTCTTTGGTTGGTTGATGCGTTTGACATGCAGAATTAATGCAATCCGTAACAAGACTCGATTGCCTTTATAGCATAACTTGGTACAAACTCGAAGTGGTGTTGTGTGTAAATAATGTCATACGGCTGGTTATAAATTCAAAAAAAGTATAAGCATGTAAACACTTCCTTTTTAAAACTCTAGCCTATGTTACCCAAGAACGGCTCTCCATTGTCATTGGGCGCAGTTAGAGAAATCAAGAAATGAAGACTCGGACATTTATAACAATGGATCAAAGTGGTTTAGATAAAAATAATCAGTCAAAAATAGGGTACAATCAACTCAAATGAAAAAATAAGAACATTACAGGACCATTTGTATTTCTTCTACTTTGATTAAAAAATCTAGATAGTTTTCACGTTGAAATTTTAAATAGTTTATTGTTAAAAGATCACTACCCACAATACACTTTTACTTCCGATTGTTTGGTGGTCCTTGTTACAGATTTTCAGTCACTACACACAATGCTTAATCCTAAAGGTTCTTGTTTTACATTCCATCTGGAACAAGAAAGCCCCAGGAAAATCTTTATTCCTCAAGACGGACACCCAGTTAAGACGGACACCTCTTTAAAACGGACAGACCAAATCTTGGTCCCTGCCATACGTTTTCTCATCCATTTACTGTATTTAAGTTTTTATAAGACGGACACCCCTCTTAGAAGGACATGTAAGGCTGGCCCCGATGGCTTCCGTCTTAGAGAGGTTTCACGGTAATGTTAAACTGAACCAGTTGTCTTTTTTAATATACAACACCTTAAATCAAATGGTTTAACGTTAATCGAGAACATTCAACAGAGTTATTCTTTAAATCTGGAATGACTGTTACTGAGAACGTTTTCTTCAAAAGGTTTCGGCAACTGACGAGGACAGCAGCTACAATGGAATGGTTAGTAAATGATTGTTACCTTCAATCAGTTCTTGAAGCGTAACCCGTTCGACCTTAAACACGATTGTATGCTGGCAAACTCTCTCAGCTGCGACTTAAACCTTTTATGTAACCATTCAGTTTGGAAGGGTTTTAATTTTATTTTTCAAAGTTTGCTTTGTTCAATCAGGATTTGGTTTTCTCCTTTCCAAGTGTTTTATTTTGAATGTGATATTTTAGGAGAAGATAGATCTCTTTAAGCTGGCATGGGTAAATAAGGGTTTGACGGTTAACACTTAAAAAAACAACCAAGGGGTTGATAACAAGTATTGCAGCGAACTAAACTACAAACAACTCCTTCTTTCTAGGTGACCTACAGCATTGTAGGTGGAAACATGGGAAACGTTTTCCAGATCAACCAAAGTGGAATCGTTTCAGCAAACCTGCCTCTGGGTTATGAAAATGTTTCTCGATATGATTTGACGGTAGGTTTTAATCAATACGCAGTGTCAAATACCAAAGGCATCTAAACTAGCGGAGAACGAGATAACCCTGAAACAAATTTTACTCAATTTTAGAATGCTGTCTTAAGCGTGAGCTTGTCCATGTTTTTTTGTTCGGTCAGATGTAGGATGCTTTTCCACGTCCTGATCAGAGAGCAGGCCAGAACTGAGATTACAAGTCCTAATACCTTGCCCCCACAATAGAAAACATGAAAAATTCGAAGCTATTTTACATTCTAGTAAGTCAGAATGTAAGTATTACTAGAAATACATTCTAAGTCTGTCTAGTGGTTTCTCTTTGGCAGGTTAGGAACTTGGTAAGTTATTCTTTACAGTCGAACCCCTTAAGACGGACACCCAGATAAGACAGACACCTCTGTAAAACGGACACCAAATCTTGGTCCCTGCCGTTTTTCTTGCAGTCACTTACTGTATTTTAAGTCTCTCTAAAACGGATACCTCTCTAAGACGGCAGTTAGGCCAGTCTCGATGGTGTTGTCGTTTGAGTATATATCAAATTATTTATCGGGGATAAAATCTCAGATAAATCTTTGTTTGTTACAGATAATGGCTCAAGATCGTGGTGTACCAATAAGGAACACAACAACCACGTTAAGGATCAACGTAGGCAACAATCTACCGGTAATTGATAAAAGAGGAGCTTGGATTACTGTCATTGTTACAGAGGTAACTACAACATCTACATCATCAGAAAGTTAGATCAACTCAGTATATATCAGCTGGGACTACGGTCCCTGGTTGGTTTAACCTTGCTGTGCAGGTTATTGGTGAAGGGCCAGACAAATACAGCACCTGGCCCTATAGGTCGAGGTTGGGCGTGGATCTAATACCCAAACCTTGTAAAAAAATCCATCGCTACAGAAGCATCAATCATATGGATACATTAACGCAACAAGGCTTGGGCATGACAAGGTAAACTCGGAGAAGTATTATGATACCACACAGGAAAAATCTAAGGGAAACTGTGAGGTTGAGGGCCTTTCTAACAACCCAGAAGATATTAAAGGTTGGTATAAGGAATGTCAGGACCTTGTACGAAGCAGTGAGGACTATGTTGATAGTGCAGGAGATGAAGAATTACAGCAATTCATTACTGGTACTAAGTGAAACCAAATGGCTACATTCTAGAAGCTATCTTCCGGGGAGTTCATGCTGCACTTTGGGTACGAGGGAGAAAATACCTCCCGTACCAACGGGGTGGTAGCTTTTGTTCTTTCAAGAGAAGCGCAACAAGCTCTTAATGGTTGGGACCAGTAAATCGATGACGTTCAACATCAGAGATAATGTGGTGCAGTGCAGTGCTATGTCCCAACGAAAGAAAGAAGATTTTATGAGCAGTTGCATCATTGATGACTTCAATGCTAAGATAGGTGCTTACAATATTGGGTATGAAGAGATCATGGGAAAACAAGAGGTGTGTCAAATAAATGAAAATAGAAAGTGATTTGCGGACGGCTGTGCTACGAACCAACAGAGACATTAGAAAAGTTCAGCAGAATATTGTTGGACAGAATGAAGAAAACTGCTGTGGGTGCTAAGCTACGAGACAAGGAGGCGAGATTCTTTAGGGACAGATCCTGTATTGACAAGATTTACACACTACACTTCATCCTGGAGCAGGCACTCGATTGAACTCCCCCGTACACGTCAACTTTCGACAGTGTCGACAGAGACACACCATGGCAGATAATGAGGCATTACGGTATTCCTGACAAAAACCACCTATCAGGGAATGTCAGGCAGAGTGGTTAATAGGGACCAATTGGAGTGTGGCCACGGATGTCCACAAAAGATGTCTATTACCCCTGTTTCTCTTTCTACTAGTAATTTGCTGGATCTTGAAAATAGCAACTAAAGGTAGAAAGAATGGTATGAATGGTGTCCCTGGGTACAGCTAGACGACCTTGATTTTGCTCATGATTTAGCTTTGTTACCTCACAACCAGAGTCAAATGCAGGATTAAATTAAACGACTCAGCTAACAAAAAATTCCGAAAAATCCGGCCTGATTATTAGCAAGAAGAAGACCAAATGCTTGGAATTAAGAACCAATACCACCTATAACAGCCCGATATTGCTGGAAGAGGAACCGATCGCGGAACTGGGGTTCTTTGAGTACCTTGAGAGCATCATAGATTAGCAGGGAAATGCGGACAAAGACGTGAAAGAATTGGGAAAGCAAGGGCTTTTTTCACATGCTCAAAAACATTTGAATCTTTTTTAAAAGAAACCTATGAACAAAACTTAGAATGAGATGTTTAGATATGGTCCCAAAACAAAGAATTGTTGCTGAGAACAGATCAGGAATGACTGGGAAATTGAATCGTGAGGCGGAAGGACATACCGAACTGCAGTCGATGTTGATTTCGTTGATGCCAGTGATAACTAAACCAATTTTTTTAAACGTTCTACACCGAAAACAATAATGTAAACGCACAGAAAGATTCTAATTAAACACGCTGTTGCTTAAAAAGTGTATTTAGGTAAACTGATAAATAACGGTATACTCGTAGCACTCGCAGAACAAAAAGCTTTTTCTTTTTTAAAGCTTAATAAGTTAAATTTATTATCCGTTTCAAAATACTTAAACGAACAACAGACATTAGAGTAAGAAAACGAACGATATCTATCTTGGTAATCCAGAATGGATTTTTTTTTCTTCTCTTGTTAATCCTTAGCTTGATGTTTTGCGTTTGGCAAGAACTTACCACTTTATATATTTTGGTAAAAAGTTACAGTGCACTAGCATATAGCCACACTTGCAATTATTTTTTACAAGTTGCATCAGATATTTACTGGGTATTTCTAATTGTTACGTTTAATCTATCAGCGCTCGGTGGTTGCTAAAGTCAGTGAATTCGATAGCGGCATTGGCGTGGGGAACAATTTGAGTTACTGCATAATATCAGGTTCGTATGCGAATGTGTTTGTGTGTGCGTGTGTTTATGGATTAAATCTGTCATGAAATTGTAAGGACTGATACGAAAATGAATTTCCTGGTTTAGATTTTTCTTTCGCTCATTTATATTGATGGAAAAATAAACATTTGTTGTTACTATTTCTATTGTTATTGCTAGTGTTAAAATTGTTCTTGTTGCTCACCACATCGAACTTGATCGGCAATTTTTTGACTCTGCTAAACTGAAATTCGGTTGTACGGTTTTGTTTTGTTTCTATTGTGTTTCGATGAAATCCTGGTTGGCAATTTTTAAGACAGCTTCTTAGAGCTATCTATTGCTAGTAAATGCGATTTAACCTCACGGCTTAATAGGCCTGCTAAATTACTCATTAGAAATTGTGTGATCGTTTTTTTTAGTTACATTAGATTTTCTTTGAACTAACATACAATGCTTTGGTATTTCGTCTCCTGTTAACACAGTTTAGAATTTTGATTTATAAAAATCAATTTTCTTTGATTTTCAAGAGAATTATAAAGACCTGTTTGACATCAACAACGGAAATGTCACCATAACTGTGAACGGAGTCATCGAAGCAGAGAGAACGAACTACTTTTTGCTTAAAGTTCAGGTATTTTATGTCCTTTGGAAAAAAATGTAAGAAACTAAAAGCTATGCCCAAAATTCCCGACGATTATGCACTTATCTTTAAATGCTTTCATCCATTCTTGAATACGTACGAAAGACCAGCTGGAATGATAATGAATTCACCACTGGTTATATGTACACCCTAAGTACCTACCTATTCTGAATAACATACCAAGCCACTCTAGGATACTCATAGGTGGGAACTTCTCCTGTACTCTTATTTATGTACTCAATCTTTAACATTCATCCCCCTGGAATATTAACAACCCCGTAATGATACTCTGTCCTGAAGTATCCACAACCTTGAAAACCTATCCAACAAACTCCCATCCAACCTGGAATACCCATCCATAATGGGGTACCAATTCCAATATGGATTATGTATTCACTTACGCGGAATACCAACCTACCTTGGCTTACGCATCTCCCCCCCGAAATACCAATCTATCAATTCTTGAATACACATCCACCCAGATAACTAAATTCGCCCTGAAACACCAAATCACTTTGGATTACCAATCCCCGTTCGAATAAGTGAAACCCTGATTACCAATCCACCCAGGACTTTGCACCAATCCTTGAATGCCATCCCCTCTGGAAACGTACCAATCATTAAAATCCGATCAAATCTGGAATACAATAACCATACTTGGTTACCAATGCAAACCAACGTGGAGTACGTAATCCCTCTGATATCCAAAACACAATGGAACACATACCCCATTTGAATACGTGAACCTTGGATTACCAATCCACCAGGACTACGCACCAGCCCTGGAGCACCATCTACCCACCAAACAACCCCGGAATAAACACCATTATTGAGTACCCACCCACTCTTCTTTTCACAACCATCCAGGATCGCCTATCCATCCTGGAATACGAACAAACGTAGATATCCACCCGTCATGGATTACTCATTTAACGTGCGTTACGTACCCACGGCCTTGGAATACTCACCTACCCTGGCTTACGTTCCCAACGTCTATTACCCATTTACCATGGAATACGCATTGGCCTTGGAGTACCCACCCAACCTAGATTAGACACCCATCGTCTGAAAATCTCATTCAACTTAGAATACCGACTCACCCTGTAACACCCATCCACTCTGAGGTACCCATAATTCAAATTAATAAAGAACAGCTTTTATGTGGCCGTGTACATCAACAATTATAGTGCTTCATGATCAACTAGGGTTAGACTTGTTCGCAGAAGATAGCAACCTTTTATTCGCTATCAAAAACCTATTAATAAACTCTTAAAACGATCGCAAATGCTGAATTCTTGAGGGTCTGGGACTTGCTTACTGCTAATGAACTTTCATTAAATGTAAATTAAGAAAAAATGCATCGCGTGCCTGTTAAGACACACTTACGCCCTGTTTTTCTTTTGGCCTTGTACATTTTTGGGTCGGGCAGCAAAATTTCTTTTAGTAAAAATCAACGTGTTGCAGAAACAATCCGATTATCTCATCAATTTTGCACCAGTTTCTTTTTTTTCACCAAAAAACGGTATCATGTCAATATCAAAGCTGTATTTTAACCCCTTCTCTTAACTTCAATTTTTGCTGTTACTCTCAATTGTTTCTTTTTTAAAATAAACATTGAACATGTCAAAACTATTTGCAAAGTTGAAATAAAAGGACTTTCTCTCAATTGGAACGGGTTTTTTTCGTTGTATGTGCAACCAGGATCTCACTTATCATCTCTACAACAGAACGACAAAACAAACCTATGCCTTAATAAACGAATTTCAATGCTACTCAACAGGCAATCGAGGCTCCTCATTTGGGGTGGAAAAATCCCACGTGTCTCGCCCCTAAAAACTGCAAAGCACATACCGGAGTCATTGGTGCATTAGTTACCCTCATACTGATCCTAATTATCTCCAACGCTCTGTTCATTTGGAAAATATGGAGACTCGGGGCTGCCAATAAAGATAGAAAATGTGGCAGTTTTACTAAACCCGAATATTATGAAAACATTGGAGCAAATCGTCATACTATGGAGTTAGCCTTATATAGGAAGCAACAACCGGAAGATTGGAGTGACCAACCAGCTTCTCCACAACAGCAAAGCTCACCCCCTGACTCTTCTGAAGCTAACATGGTAAGGAAAAATGATCTCTGTCATCAAGATTACATGGATCTCCAGATTCGGTCGTCTACCCCCACAACGTATGCAAGCCTTAACCGCAATGAAGAAGTTCCTGGCAATCAGCTTGCTACCTCTCAGTACCTGGTTGCTATTCACTCTGATGGTAACAATGAGGAAGAAACATATGAAGTCATACCTTCGCAAGCATGAGATGGAAAAGGCCCTTGAGCTCGTCTCTGCAGACTCGTGTTCTCTTTTTATTAATTTTCTAGCTAGACATAAGTATTGGCTGTATAGTGGTTAGTGAATTATAAGTATTCACCACACTGAAGTATGTCAGATAAAAGCAGATGTTTAAATGGCAATATAACCCAGGATGGAGACACTCACAAACAGTGGCGTTAATAGTTGAGGTCGAAAAGCGATATGTGGCAAGTCATTTTGCTATTCAACAACAAAATGGTCAACAGATAGAAAGAAATTTAGAGCAGAAAAACTGGTGAGCAGTGATAGTTGATAGTAGGGAGTCCTTCCAGTGTGTCACAGGGTTCTAGCCTTAAAGTAGTTTTTGCGGTATTGTTGCACTGTTTTTGTGGCTGAACGCAGCTAAAACACACCATTTGGAAATTCTTGGGTCTGTCCCAAAAAAAATAATTAAATTTTTTTTTGTTTAAGGGAACTAACATGGCTGCTACGACGTTAAGTGAAACCCAGCAATATAACAGTTAATTACCTAACAAACAAGCCCCACCTATTTGTTTGTAGAAGTTTTTGTAGAGTCCTTTGTAAGACAGAGGAACAAGTCCCCGAGGCTTGAAACGAGCCCACGATTTTCAGAAAAATTACAGCGGGTTACTACGGTAATCATTCGTATTGACTTTCGTCAGCAATAAAGTGTGCGCATATCTCTTTGTGCTACTCTCTGATTGGATAGTGCAATTTTGTAATCTATTCGGTTGGCACTTCTTTTCCCGACTGCAGTGCCCGTCCTGTTTATTTAGTTTTGAACAATTCCAGTGTTCTCTCAATTGACCATTTTTGTTAGACAGTGCTTAATCATTGTACTTCTATCAAAAATGTTGTTTGTCGCACGTTTGACCTCTGAGCTTCCGCGCTTTAACATTGCTTGAATAATAAAGCTAAACCTTCGAAGTTGGCCACGCAAGATAGTCCGCAGCTTTTTTTTCTACAATTACCATTTCAAACTACAATGTCGTATCGACGGCGCAGTGGCCGAGCGGTTAACGTGTTCGGCTCGTAATCCTAGGGTCGCGAGTTCGAGCCCCAGTCAGACCACTGTGCTGTGTCCTTGAACAAGACACTTTGTCTTACTTTGTTCCAGTCGACTCAGCTGTATAAATGAGTACCAGTTCTGCTGGGAGCTAACCTATAATAGATTAGTGCCCTATCCAGATGGAGTCAAGGACTCTCATCCGCTCAACACTACAGAAACCGTAGATAAGTTCCGGCCCTATGAGCCACTTAGGCTCGAGAAAGGATTTAGCTTAGCTAGTGCTTAATCATTGTATTCCTTCAAAATTTTTCTTTGTCGCACGTTTCACCTTAGATCTGCGAACTATTTTGAGTGGCCAACTTCAAGGTGTATTTTGCCACACAAAATAATTCGCAGCTTTTTTTCTACAATTACCATTTCAAAATACAATTTTCTATGCATGTGGAAGTGTAGGCCCAACCCTTGTATCACATGACATAAACTATAGATGTTTCAGATTCTTTCGGTTAACTTTGTCTATTCCTTTTTGTGTTGTTTTTTTTTGTTTCCGAAACGAGTTCTTTGTTTGCAAATGATGAAGGAAAAGGTGACATGAATATCGCCACTTTTCCAACACCGTCCCGCTTGGTTGCGGCGAAAGTGGATGTTTTGCCTCTTCTGGTCAGCAGAAATTGCGGCCAAAACAAAAGCGGGACCCCCTGAGTCATTTCCTCTTAAAAAGTTAATGTCCGTTAGAACAAAATCGTCAAACTTATCCGGCGGCAGCGCAGTGGCTGAGCAGGTAGCATGTTCAACTCGTAATCGTAGAGTCGCGAGTTCGAGCGTCGGTCAGACCTCCGTGTTGTGCCTTGAGCAAGACAATTTACCCAACCTGTTCCAGTCGACCGAGCGGTACAAATAACTCCCATTTTTTGAACTACGAAAACTAAAGATAAGCGCCGGTCTAAAGAGCAACTTGGCTCGAGAAAGGAATTTTTATTTCAAATCACCATTTCTTGTTAGTGGAAATGTAAGCTGTACCGCCTACCCCATCCAACTCCTAAATCGTCATATTAGGGAGTTTACGAAACGAGAAGAGGCGACACCGACGACGGCGGCAGAGAACAATAGTGAATACAAAAGCTGCACGTTGGAACGCACTCTGCTGCCCAACTGCACGCCGTCGTCTTCAAAATTTCGACGTGAAAAGCTTAATTTTGGAGTTCTTACGACTACGGGAACGATAAATAGAAATCTTCTCAATCTTCTTTTATCTTTATGCAGATAGCTTTAATCTTTTTCTGTTTGCAAAGTGTTTGGAAGTCGCCAGCGTCCTCGTCCCTAATAGCGACATTAAGATTGAAGTATTTTGAAAAATACCGCAAACCGCAGGCCGATGTTTGCGGTTTTCCGTATGCAATATTTGCCATTTAAGATTCGGGGTTAACGTGCAATGTACTGGGTTTTAGAGAAATTATTATTACAGAGCACACAAAGTGCAGAGACAAACTATTAAAATGTCCAGGCCTTGTAAATAATCAAATATTTAGTGCCAAAACACAAATAAACCGCCGAAATTGCAATTTTCGCTGTTTAAATAATTATAGTCGCCAGGACGCCATATTTGTTTTTGATCATTCCGTCTCCCAACTCCTTTCTGAGAACAAACTACCTGTTCAGGAGTTAATACATGAATAAAGTTGAGTACAAACTTTATACGTGGGTTTGCAAAGTTAAAAAGGTCGAAAAATATTGCCGTATTTTACTTACGGCAAAACAGCCTTTCCGAGGTCGAAATCCGAACCGCGAACGTCAAACCGCGCGGTAAGAGTGAAGTCACGTGACATCTTGACATCTTTGCGGGAATCCCAAAATTACTTCAATCTTAATGTCACTAATATCCTTTTCGAAATATCTAGCGGCAATGTATGGTAAAATCTATGTATAGTTTAAATTTATCTTTAAAATTAAGATATAGTGTCTTCAACTTGTGGATATTGTGGCTAGCAATAAACTCTATACCGAAATGAAATCCTTATCAGTGTTTCTATGCACCAAGAATTGTGTTGCCGTATAAAATGAATTCGTAAATTTAAGCAGTTATCGTAACACGAGGTTATGCAGTGTCCGAGACGCTAAAGTTCACAGGCCCAGTTTGGGGGGTCAGAATGAAACCGAGGCATTTTACGGGCAAAGAAACCATGGCTTTTCAATGGCTATCCAAGATTGCTTAGTGCTGGCGTTAATCACGTGGTGGCTATATATCATGCTTTTGCCGTTAACAAGAACATGATTCTCATGCGACAATAATAAAGTCAGTAATTTGTAACAATAAATTAAGAACAGGTATAGTTCCTTTAAAGTACACAACATGTCAATATCAAATATACAGAATTAAAAAAGGACCCAGTAAAAGCAGCTTGGAAAAAGCAGAGATAATCAACAGTTTGCCTCGTGGCCTGTTCACTGGTGAAGAGCTCAGAAGCCATTGATTAATAATCCTACATCAACATCTGAGTCGTTTGGGTTTGATTGATTAATAATCTTACATCAACATCTGAGTCGTTTGGACTTGACTGATTAATAATCCTACATCAACATCTGAGTCGTTTGGGTTTGATTGATTAATAATCCTACATCAACATCTGAGTCGTTTGCGTTTGATTGATGAATAAACCTATATCAACATTTGAGTCGTTTGGACTTGATTGATTAATAATCCTACATCAACATCTGAGTCGTTTGGGTTTTTATTGTCACTGAATGGAAGCTGTTCTCGGCCTACTTCTTTCGTTCAACGTGACGAACAGAGTTTTCGATGTGCTGTGTTAAAGAACGAGTTAACCTCGAACCCACGGTAAAAGATCTTGAAAAAGCCATTTTTATGGTTTCAGATGACCATGAGTATTACCATAGGCGGCCAAGACACAAAATCAGTGTGGACTAACAAATATTGTATTTGTATGTAACCACGAGCGAAGTAAAATTGAAAATTTGGGCACCAGAGTTTGGGAAAAAAACAGCTAGAATGGATCAAAAGACTTCCAAACACAACATCAGACCAAGGTTAATAAAATTTTATCGAAAATCAAATTCGCACGTGGTTCCATACAAATACTGTATGTTAGACCACACCGATTTCGTGCCTGGGCCGCCTGTGGTATAACCGGAAAGCCGTGTCTTCTGTTTTCTATATCGGGCACACAGTACGCTATCGAAATTCTAGGGCGAACTTCCGACAACGGAAGATTCTTGAGGGCATTTGTTATCAGGTAACATCATGAAACAGCCGTACTTGCAGCTTGACCACTTGACCAGAACCAGTATAACAATTGGACTGTGCTCTGTTTTTCATGCAAGGCAGCTCAGTCGCCAGTGAAGTGTGAAAGTGCTACGAAAAATTCTAGAGGATGTCTGTACAAGTACTACTTCCAGTAAAACTGCCATTCCTCTAGTTTCAGCTGACCGTATGCGGTAACACTGGAGTTTGTTCAGTTCTCCGAATATCAAGCACCCTGGGTTGTCAGTACGCTGTGTTAAAGGATTCTAAAAGACGCGGTACTACAGTGAAAAGACATTCTCGCAGTTAAAGTAGACCAGGACCAAATCTCTTGTTTCCCATATATAAAGCACAGAATAAGCAAGATATTGAGGGGCTAGAAATTTCTAAACCGCGTTTAACGTTGTTCTTGCCATTTCAATTGAGCTGAAATAAATTTAAGTCATGCCATGTTTTGCAAGGTTTCGCACGAAGGCATTTTCATTGAGCTCGCTCGTTCCAGTAAAGACTGATCTCTCCAGAACCTTCCCCTTGCAATCAGCTCTTCCCCTAACAATAAAAAAACACAACAACTCTTAGTAAGAAGGTTTCTCGTATTAGCTTGCAACCTTAAAGTGCCTCTGAAGCCATTTTTCATTGGTACTTTTATAGCTTCAAGAGCCTTTCCAACACTTCTATTCAACTGTAAATGGATAAAAGTGCTCATCTTATCCATTCTTAAGCCCGTGAAATAAGCTTTCAAAATAGTGCATTCAGTGCGAACAAAATGCAAATCATACGACGGCGATTTATGACGCCACATGGTTTGAAAGGACTTCAAGCTGGTCTATACTAGCGTTTACAGTGAACTACTGAGTATTTTGCTTAAACACTGGGCCACCAGCCATGAAAACTGCGCCATCATCATATGAATTGGACCGGGAAAGTGAGATTGATCTCCTGGCTTTCAAACCATGTGACATCACACATATCTAATGAGCTGGAAAAGTGTTCGCAGCTTTGGCGCTAAAATAGGAATTTTGTCTTCCGCAAAATTTATTTTTAAAACTGGTTACAAGTGTCCCAGTGGAAAATATACAGGTCAAACCTCAACTTAGATATTTTAAACTAGTTTGAAG
>JAOBRD020809062.1:0-13445 GCA_027575215.2 Hydrozoanthus sils
AACTAGGTGGAGTTCATACGGTATATTCTAATAGAACTAGGTGGAGCTGATACAGTATATTCCAGTAGAACTAGGTGCAGTTGATACAATATGTTCCTATAGAACTAGGTGCAGTTGATACGGTAAGTTCCAATAGAACTAGGTGGAGTTGATGCGGGATGTTCCAATAGAACTAAATTCTCTCGTGATTATTTCATTCGTCCTCGTCTGTTCAAAGGTGCGAAGACAATGTAAAATGCCACATGCGGCCAATTCAAACAGTTCGGAATAAGCGACGTCACGTACCCAAATTAAATTTCATTACAGAGTGATGCGAAGCCGCCCTGTGTATGTCAAAATTTCGTTCCGAAACCCATTATATTAAAAGGTAAGCAAAATATTTTTTTACCGTCTTTGTTGTGTGTTTGGAAAGCATCTATAAAAGAAAACCAAAGTAATTCTTGTCGGTTTTTTAAACTCGATTTAAACTTAGAGCGACCGTTGGAAACCTAATTCGAATGACGTCACCTACTTCGAACATTTTTAATTGGCCGCCTGTGAACTTACGAGTATATGGGATTGGAACGGGAGTGTTGGTGGATTGTCCGTGGTCTTTAATAACAAAATAGCTTTTAACCAGGGAAGGACTGGGAACAAGTACATGTAAGCGAAGCCCTATTAGTAAACAAAACCTACAGTACTTTAATTTATCTTTTATGTCAGTCATTAACCGCACTTAGATAGAGGTGCTTGATAAGGAAATTGAGTTGGTCTTTGACTTTGGTTTGCACACACTTTCTTACATTTACTTGAAAAGGAACTCAATTGGTGAGGTGAATGACTTTGACACACAATATTGAGCAGAGTAGACTTTCTTTACTAAACAAAGGCTACAGTGCTCTGCTTGATATTTTATGTAATCACGCCATGACTACCAGAAATTTTTGTACACACCACACTTAAAGATGCTTAATAAGGAGATGAAATTGGTGAGGTGAATGACATTGGCACAGAAGATTGTGCAGAGTAGACTTTCATTAGTACTTACTTACACGCGCTCATTCCAAGCTTTAACGATGTTTGACAGCAAACCTTGAAAGAGGTCTTTTGTTGTATTTTATTAAAAAAGAAATCGTTGACGTTGGCTTTACATTACCAGACCTCTTACCTTGCCGGCTGGATGCTCTACAACCTCTCGAACTTTCACGAGGCACAGGAGCAGCTGCACAAGGAAGTAACTTCAGTCTTAAAACGAGGGGAATTCGCTACGCGCAAAACATTACAGCAAATGCCGTTTCTTAGAGGTTGCGTCAAAGAAACTTTGAGGTACTTTGTGCATGCGTGACTAAATATTTTACATATTTTAAACTATACATGACTGTATTTTGGTATATACCTTCGTTTTTTTCTTTTTTGCAATTTTTCTTGTTGCCACAATACTGCCGTTTTAGTGCCTAGCCAAAATCCATGGCTAGTAATCATGCCATGACTACCAGTAATTTTTGTAGTAAGGTAACCCAGGATTAGGTTAGGTTAGCTCCCAGCAGAGCTAGTACTCATTTATACAGCTGGGTCGACTGGAACAAGTCGGATAAAGTGTCTTGTTCAAGAACACAACACAGTGGGCTGACTTAGGCTTGAACTCGTGACCCTAGGATTACGAGTCGAACTGGCTAACTGCTCGGCTACTATGCCGCCGACCTACGATAGATAAGTGTCCTGTCCAGGGGGAGACCAAAGGCTCTCATCGGCTTAATACTACAGAAACCTGACATAAGCACCGGCCCTTTGAGTCACTTAGGCTCGAAAAACGATTTAGCTTAACCCAGGATTATCATAAACCCCGTCCCAGGACTTTTTTCTTAGGAAAGATTGGTCGGGCGAAAAGGGTAGAAAGTTGGGTTATAATTATATTTCTTATTTCTTACAACAAGCACTGCCATAACAACGTTTTACTTTTTGTGCTGCCTTTTTAAATTACGAATTACCTTGTTATTTACCTATACCCAAACTCACTGTGATTGGTTCATTAATGGTCACGTGCCCCTGATCAAATTCAAACGCATCCGGGATACATTGATTACCATTTGCTATATGATTGCTAAAGGGAAAGCCTTAATAAATAACAAAGCACTTAATGTAGAGTCCCTCGGGAAACAAGTTAGGTTTGTTTTCCCTCACCTCCTGATGTTTCCCGAGATGAAAATGTGGCCGCATACTGCTCTTGAGATGGTTGACGGATCTTCTTTATAAGCTTTTCCAGAATCTGAAGATCGCTTATTAAGGCGAAATCTAAGACGACCCATTTGCAGGCTATAAACCCTCTCAGCAACATTTATTGCATTTAAGGTTTATCCTGCTATTACTTTAATAGAGAAAAAAAGATCAAGACAGAAATTTTCTTGAAAACTGAAAACTTTTCTTAAAGATTTTATAACTTTAAGATGGCAACCTGTATATTTACCCATAGTTCCTAGCGCACGAACGTCTAAAACTGCCCATGAAGACGCGAAGGAAGGTTCTGTAAACCTCAAATTAAACACTCACAGTGTTGTTAGTACATAGAAGAGTTTTACCAGCTGTTACATTCTCTAGGTTTCTTTTAGCGGTGTAAGGTTCGCAATGTACTGTGGTAACTGTACAGCCGCAATCTTTTGGAATGGATCGATTACCAAAATGCAACTGAA
This sequence comes from Hydrozoanthus sils, assembly GCA_027575215.2. Classification (NCBI taxonomy): domain Eukaryota; kingdom Metazoa; phylum Cnidaria; class Anthozoa; order Zoantharia; family Hydrozoanthidae; genus Hydrozoanthus; species Hydrozoanthus sils. The sequence continues at coordinate 2,667 of JAOBRD020809062.1, forward strand.
GGAAAGTTTTCAACAACTAAAATTAAAATGCACTATCTCCCTCAGCTTTAACCAACTGATCAATTTCAACACTGCTGGTACCACTTGAACAAACTATTGAAGTTAAAGCTAAAACCATTTAGATAATTTCGGAGGAGAGTATATTAATCCTAGTTGAACGAATGATTTACTGTTTTCAGGTTGTATCCAGTACTTCCAGTGAACGCTCGTATATTAAACAAAAGCATATCAATCTGTGGATACCACGTCCCGGAAGGGGTAAGCTAACCTGTGTAAATTGAACATTCGGAAAAACATGGCGACCTGCAAGTTAACCCACAGTTCTTAGCGCATGAAAACCTAAACTTGCTTAGAAAAAACGCACAAAGAGAAACTGTAAACTTCCAATTTGACGTTAAAAATGTTTATTATTTGTACAAAGAAGAGTTTCATCAATTGATGCCTTTGCCAAGTCTCGTTTAACAGTAAGGTTCGCAACGCATTGTAGTAAAATGTAAGCCGCCATATTTTTCCTCGTCATTGTTTACTTCAAAAACATACATTTACATATCTTGTAATTTTTCTAAACGTAACTGTTTTTTTCGACAATGAAATTGTAGCCTGCGTAGCAAGCGTTTCCACTGAGTTTTGATGAGAGTTTCTTTTTTGGCCGCGCGAAACTTGGGACGAGTGTATAAAAACGAAAGCAGATCGTCCCAAATTGCGTGCGGCAAAAAAAGAAAATCTCACCAAAATTCAACGGAAACGCTTGCTATGCAGGCTAATGAAATTGTTGAGTAAATATGTTGGAAAAAATGAAAGTGAGGATTAATCAAAGGTAAACCAAAAGAAAGGTTAATGCACTTATAAAGGAAGAAATCAAAACAATGGTATTTTTAAAGAACCCAATTTTGTCGGGGGAGGTGCTGGGTGGCGTCACAGACCCCCTACCCCCCCCACTTTTTCAGAGCTCAATTTCTTAGAACCTGATTTAAGAACATTGGTTTTTATTGTATTATGGACTCCTCTCTAAACAAGGAAGCCGTTGGTGCAAGCATTTTATCAATATCTATTTTATCGAATATAATCTTTGCTCCTGAAATTCAGCCTTTTTGAAAAAAAGGTGGTGGGTGGCGGCACATAATACCCCTACCCTCTAAATTGGGTTCCTAGGAAGTAACATTTTTTTGACCTTTTCCCTAAAATCCGGCATTTTAAAGAAACTTGCACGTGAAATAAGTTTTAGTAAATATTCTTTTATCTATTCTTATATTTTGTAATTTATATATTTTGATGAAATGTACTCTTGCTATCTTGTAAAACAACAAAACCAAGAAATTACAAGTTAGGTCATTTGCCATAATCCCTGTAACTTTGACAGTTTAGATAACACACAAAATGTGTCTGCTTTACTTTAGTACCGGAAAGCAAACAGTGGAAATAAAAAAAAATGTTTTTTTAAATTTGTTTTTAATTGAGAGAATTTGAATTTTTAGACACAAGTACATATGAACATTTACTCTCTTGGCCGCTCTGAGGAGTACTGGGACGAGCCGAACGAGTTCAAGCCCCAGAGATGGTTACGAGATAAAGGCAACGAAATCCACCCTTACGCTTATGTGCCGTTTGGAGCTGGAGCGCGCATGTGCATTGGTAGGTTATTCAAACACAAACATGGCAAACTTTGTGCTGATCTTTTTCTCGGTACTCGCGGTATCGTTTGGCAAAAGTGGTAAATCTGGCAACAAAAACCCTTGTTGCTGACTGCCAAACAAGTTTTCTCTTGTTTGCAGAGACTAAACTTCGTTTTATACAAACCCACTTTCATAAGAAGTCTGTCAATCCATTTTTTATGACACGACAGATTTAATTCATCTGTGACTGTGCCTGTGATTATGAAGGTGGCTGTGAAATTTGGGTTTTCTTGTCTTAGCTCCTAGTAAAAAAACTATTGGAAAACACTAGTATTTATATCTTCAAATTCCCAAGAAAATTATTTTATCTAGCTATGATATTTATGATGAAAAATAGGAATGCGAGCTAAATGATGGCATTAAAAGCACGCCATGTTTTGAGATTTCCTCCTGGATCCCGAGACATTTGTAATGCCACACAGTTCCTAGCATCCCCGCCACTCGTAATGCCGCACTTCCTAGAACTTCCCTAGTCGCCCTAGTCGTATTGCCACTTTTTCCAGCACCCCCTTCTTGTATCATACTTTAGTAATCCCCCTCCATCACTTCCCTCCTTTACCCCATTCCTTCATAACACTAACTAAGCTCCCAGCGATTTTGATGACCATCTCTCTATTTGCAATGAACGAAAGCAGAAGCGAATGAATTAATCAGGAAGACATGTTTCTTGGAAGTTTGCTGGATGGCATCTGCAATAACGTGTAGAATTCCGTTACGTATACGAAACAATCCTCGGTAGCTAAGATCAAGTCTCACTTTATCTTCCATATCCTTGACATAGGTAGAAGAATAGCTGAACTGGAAGCTTCTTTACTCATTGCAAGGGTAATTTGTGCTTTTTATACATTTGTTTTTAAACATTCTAATATTTACAGTCTGACCCCGATAATTCGAACTCGGATAATTCGAAGTCCCCGCTAATTTCAAATAAAGTTAATTTCCCTTGGTTTAGTCAACGCATAGCCGCTTTTAAATTTTTAAATTAACCGTTGGCCGAGCGGAGACCGGCGTCTGTACGCAGGCTACCTTGGTTTTGCTCCACTCTTTTTAGTCATTTTACCTTACCAGACGCTGTTGACGCTGTCGGAAATTGGTATATTTACCAAATAATTACGTTCTAAAACAGTTCATATTTCGACGCGATTATCTCTAAGAAATTGTTGTCTCAAACATGCATTTCACAGCTCGTCAACCTCTTCATCCGGGCATGTATTGAAATGTCGGCGTGGTAAAAACCTATAGGCTAAGCATCTTTGTATTGGTCACTTTTTTTTTTATTTCTTAGAAACTAAAATATTGTTTTGCTGAAAACAATCTTTGAAATATGTCCAGAGACAATCAACTGCTCACAAATATGGTGAAAATTGAGCAAATAAAGTCATTCGAGGGTGAAAATGGCGCATTTATTCTTGACCCCTATATTTCGACCCCCGATGATTCGAAGTATTTTGCATTTCCTATGAGATTTCGAATTAGCTGGAACTTCTATCCACACATCTCTTTTTGTTAGATACTTAATCAGCTGATCTGTGCTGTCGCAATTCTTTTTAAATTTATATTTTTACGTTTGTATTTACATGTTTTTTTTTCTTCTCAAGTGTTAACTTGATTTAAAAAAAGCTAATTTCTGATGATCCTTGTTTAGGTTCCTAACCTATGAATTCCATACTTGGCAACTCGTTTCATTCGTCATTGTTTTACCTTTTTTCTGAAGTCCATGCATGCTTTTAGGCAAATCTATAAATCAGATGCCTAAAGTAAAAAAATTAAACAAAGTAAATAAGTAACACGCGTCAGAAATTGATGGAGCGTTATTTGGTTTAGTAAAAATATCATGTTCGTCTGACGGGTCTAGTAATTCACTGATGCTTAGATTTTCTGAAATGGTATTCTATTTTAATAAAAGAATTTAGATGGCTTTAGATGACGTAACTTCTTTTCATTGTTTGCAAGCACTCTAGCTAGGACGGGTGGAGATTGGGGGCTTTTAGGACTTCAAAGAGATAGAGGGTTTAAAAGAGAGGGGAAGGGCTTGAAAAAGTTTTGGCTTGAAAAAGTTTTGGGGGCTTTTTATAGAGAGGAGGTTTATTAGATAGGGGAAGGAGGCATTATAGAGAAATCCATAACCGCATCTGGTTCTGTTTAACATTACAGCTTATTCAAGACTTTGAGTTTCGTGCAGTCGGCGAACCTGTCCCCCCTGTGATGACAATGGTTCTCAAACCTGGAAAACCGTTAAGGATAAAATTCAACGATCGCAATTAAAAAAACTTAAAACGATCACGTGGGTAGATCATGGAAAACTAAAGCTACAGCCGGATAGCATTATCCGCCCAAAACATTTTAGAATGTCAATTTTACACGCCAAATTAAATTTTTATACCAATTAAATACGCTTACCTCTTAAAACAATTTCCAACCTAAAAACCCGCATACGATTCTTATATTTGACATTGTACATACTCAACGCTGTACACACATCGTGTTTCGATAGTTAACGTTAAAAGGTACATAACCAGGTACTTTGTCAAAAAGGAGGTCAAAATTAAAAGACAGTTGTGGCTAACTTGAAAAAGAAGTTATATTAAGTGTGATTATTAAAATTAGGTTCCTTTTTTTCCTTTTTTGTTGGTGCTTTTGGCGCCAAAACCGTGTCAGCTTTTAATAGCGCAAAGGTTATGACGTTCGTGGTGGAGAGAATGTAAGGAAGCTGCACAATGTTTGTGTCTTTTATTCGAAATTGAATATAATTAATTGATTTCAATTTTAAAAAAAAGCTGTTTACAAAATAAGCCCGAGATAACGCGCGCTCTGATTGGTTTTAGCTCCGTTTTATAACTGAATAGAAACCGCTGTATGACGTCACATAACGTAAGAAAACAGTTAAATAATTTTTTTCCTGGTTATTTTCTAAAAGGAATAAAACAGCCTCGCTTTTGTTTCTAGACAAAAATAAACATTCTATGACGTAGCATACACTCGAAAAAGTAGAGTTCGCCTCTTTTTCTTCTCAACACTTTTCTCGTGTTCTGCTACGTCATAGCGTGTTTGATTTTTGTCTAGAAGCACGCGCGAGACTGTTTTATTTCCTTAACAGAGTTCGCTTTAACCTGCCTAATGTGACCACTGACGTCATAGAGTTGCCAACTCATCCCACCCCTCTCCATGTTAAATCCTTTTACCACATTAGATAAATAAAAGTCTATACAAGAGAAAGTCAAGGTGAACTGAACAAACCTGATGTTTAATCACTTCTTATGTACACATACGGGCCTAAAACGGTAAACTCGTGCCCTAAACTGCACTACACCCTTTTTATTTGTAAGAACCTTTTTTAAAAGAACATGGGGCTGAAATTTACCTAAAACTGAAGAACTTGATATGAACATACCGAGGCTGCGGAAACGCAAAGAAGTTTTATTTTGGACATTGCTCACACAAGTTTATGGAAATATATTTTTTATCGGTTAATGTTCGCCAGTGCAACATCGTCTTTGGTGTCGTCCATGTAACAAGTTCATTTTAAATCGGTTTTATTTATAATCATATTTCATTTCATATTACCATTTATGATAAACAAAAATACTATCATTCATTGAAGAGCGTGACAAAACTCACGCATGCGCAGCTAGAAAGGCTCTTAATGTAAACTAAATTGTGTTACTTTGTTGTTGTTTTTTAAATAGAAGCGAAGCGACTTGTTCCGTCCGCCATTAATTATTTTATTTCTGTGTTTTGTTTTTTATCTACTATTTCGGATGTAAACATTGTCTCACATCAACTATTTCTAATCCAATCAAATCGCACGTACCAGAGCTAGTATACACTATTTAGTAATGAAAAGTAACATAACGCCCTTCCCGTAAAGGAAAAAGGATTGGGGTGAGAAGTTTTCCATATGCTTGCCCTTACGTCATTTTTCAGCCCACATTAGTAAAGAATGGTCCCTATACGGGGATTTAAAACACCAATAATAATGATGCAGAGGTGACCAGAGATATTCTTGCTAAAGTCTCCAATAATTCAGTGTATATTTTTCGCAAAACTCCTTGAGTCCTTCAACTTCTTTTAAAGAATGATCTTATTTCAGCGAGGAATCTATCGGCGTTTCAACTACAAGGCCAATCACCGGGGTTTCAATTTTTTTAAACTCCCATTCTAGTGTTGTTGGACACAGACTTCCTTGTATTTTTCATCAATCAGTGATTGCTTTTATTTTCATAGTAGCTTTTCTGCGACCTGGCTGCGTTGTAGCAGTTTTGAATCATTCCAGGGATACCTGAAAAATATAATACACTTTACTAACTTATAGATTCTACGTCGCAAGGGTCTTACAAGGAACCTACATTGCTTTATTAATGCCCTGTTCATACGTCGCACGATTGTTGAATTTAATGTCGACGAATTTATTTCAAAGCTCTCCATGCGATTAAATTCGACAATTCTGTGACGTATGAAATGAATTAACTTATGCTACATGTAAAGTCTTTAGTACAAATTGGCTAAGCTATAATAGGCCAACTCATGGTTTCTGAAAGAGAATAATTATGTAAACCTCAAATTTGACATACACTGTGTTGTTAGTACTATCAATTGTCACCTTCTTTGAGCTTCTTTAAGCGGTGTAAGGCTTGCAGTGCATTGTGAAAGAAGGTACAGCCGCCATCTTGGCCAATAGTCCATTTCACGGTTCCTGAAAGGTTACCAAGCTTCTACATGAAATCGAAGCGAAGGTTGTGCTGGAACATTTAGATATGTGGAAATAATTATCATGAGAAAGAAACTTATTAGCATACCTATTATTTCCACTTCTCTAAGTCTAACTGTGCAATGACAACCTTCAAAGAAGGTGACAATTGATAGTACTAACAACACAGTGTATGTCAAATTTGAGGTTTACATAATTATTCTCTTTGCGTTTTTTGTTGAAGATATTTCTTGCTATTAGTTACTTTTCATTCCTTTTAGTGAAGCTTCTATACATTGTTACGTAACTCAGTTAGCCTTCTAGAAAGTATGTGCGTGTCACGCGTGACAAGCCTAGTGATAATTAGATTAGATAAACTTGGGCTTGCCGTGACGTTAGTGTAAGCAAGAAACAAGATGAATCAAGAAATCTTTATTAGTGTTTGGGATGGGCACAAAATACGTGCAAGAACTTAGTATACGCAAGGGAAATGACTATCAACTTTGGTATTATGTTCCTGTATGATTTAGTATAAATTTAATAGTGTAAAATAGTCTAAGAATCAAGATAGAACCAATGAGTCGATGTTAGAACGCATATATTCGCGGTGAGTTTTGAGTCGCAAATAAACAGATTGCTGAACAGAAGCCGGTTTGGTCGCCGTGTCTTGCATGTTGTAGAGAATGTGACGAAAAATCCACAAATTTTTTATGAGCGTTTTTAGACGCTTAAGCGGAAAAGATGGCGGCTGTACCTTCTACCAATATCCATTGCGAGCTTTACACCGCTTAAAGAAGTTCAATAAAGGTGACAATTGGTAAAACTCTTCCTAGTGCTAACAACACTGTGCATGTCAAATTTGAGGTTCACATATTCTCTTTTTGCGTTTTTATGGGTATTTTTAGACGTTTATGCGCTAAGAACTATAGGTAAATGTACAAATCGTAAGCTTTTGCGTGTTTGTGAATTAAACCAAGAGCTACAGTATATCACCTGTGAGTTCAGTGACGTAATTAAGGAGGTAAGATGGTATCGATGTCGCCTTTGGATCGTTGAAAAAGCTCAAAACAAAGTCCATGCCGTCATGTTTAATAACAATACAGTGATTTTAATTAGTTATTTAAAATTAGTTAAACACTATTACTGTCCGTTGTGGAATCCCTGTGTCGCATGATAGTAGTCTATCTCGTGAGTGGGAGGGTGATGGATGATTTTAGCGCCTGCAGTGTCGCAATATCATACGTCATCAGCGGTAGTCCGTTGCAGGATAGATAAATAGTAAATGGTATTTAAAATTGTTTCTCTGGTTTTTACAAATGACTACATCACGCCCTTACTCGCAGCACTTTACTTTTGATAAAAACTACTAGTTTTTAAACTTAATTAAAATTAAAGTCAATCAAAATTAATCAGTGGTGCCCTTGTATCAAAAATTCACGTTTAAACCATTTTGTAGAGCAATCTGTACCTCTGAGGCGTGCTTGTGTGGCATAATCACCATTTCAGATTTATACTCAGTGACTGTCACGCAGTTCTTACGTTTGGGTCGGCTTGGGTGATTTATAGCCCTGTATAAATTAAATGCAAAAGAATTTGAGATGAAATGATGGCATAATCATCATTTCAGATTTATACAGTTCTTACGTTCGGGTCGGCTTGGGTAATTTGTAGCCCTGCATAAATTAAATGCATAAGCAAAAGGATTTGAGATGAAATTATGGTATAATCATCATTTCAATTTTACACAGTTCTTACTTTTGGGTTGGCTTGGGTGACTTGTAACCCTGTATAAATTAAATGCATAAGCAAAAGGATTTGAGATGAAATTATGGTATAACCATCATTTCAATTTTATACAGTTCTTACGTTCGGTTTGGCTTGGGTGATTTGTTCCCCTGTATAAATGATATTAAAGGATTTGAGATGAAATGAGATAAACCCTTTTCATGTATCTATGAAAGCTGGCTTTGTGTCCGTACACACCTTGAAACAATTACCATTGCCCCAGACTTCACTGCTGCACACCTAGATCAAGAAAAAGAGATAAAGTTGTATTCAAGATCCCTTTTAATGAAAGATGGTTTAAATAACTGAAACTGGTTCTGTTTGTTACAGCTTATTCAAGACTTCGAGTTTCGTGCAGTTGGCGAACCTGTCCCCCCTGTGATGACAATGGTTCTCAAACCTGGAAAACCGTTAAAAAAGATAAAATTCAACGATCGCAATTAAAAAAGTTAAACTTAGGGGGAGGTCAAAACTTTGGCCCTACTTAGGGACGGGGGGTGATTACCACCACCATCCACCTCCACCCGGGAGGGGAGGGGGGTACTATACCCGCCAACACCGCCTTTAAAACTGATAATGGGCAGGGGGTGGTAGACCACACAACCCACTATTTCAGCCTTCAAAAGTTGGGTCCCTGAGAAGAGCCAAAGTTTTGACTTCTTCCCTTAAGGCGGGAGTTAACCCAAACTTTTGTTGGATAGTGAGGAAGTTGAGAAAGATATTTGAAGAAGAATATTGAGTCAGAAGCAGGCGTAGCTCAGTTGGTTAGTGTGCGCGGCCTTCGGAGCTAGAGGTCCCCAGTTCGATCCCCGGTGACTGCATGTCTGTTTCGACTTTCTTCTATCAGTGTAGCTGTAGCTTTAAATACCCGTAAAACGGAGCACTGACAGAGGGAGGGGGTAAAAGGCGCACCGTCGGCTTCCATTGACAGCAGGACTCTGAGAGCTGAAGGAACTACCGACGTTAAATAACGGTGCCTTTACCTTTACCTTTAAAATCAGCAAACCGTTTCTCCTGGCAAGGGACTATTACAGCTTTGGTTTGAGAACGGTTTGGAGAATTTACATCAAATATTAACTTCAAAATTAATTTTTAAACTTCCCAAAAAATCACCAAATTCTAAAACCTCTTTAAAACTACCAATCTTTAAGAAAAAAATAAAACTCAAGATTCATCCAAAAATTCTCAAAATATTCAAGCTGACTCGCCTTCATTCCATCTGTGTTTTAAGCATAGGGATTTTCTAGATTCAAATCATGGACGGAGATATCGGAAGAAACATGAAGAAAAGCGGCCACAAAGCACAATTTGGGTTTACTCCCGCCTTAAAGGAAAAATCACATGTATAGATCATGGAAAACTAAAGCTACAGAGAGGAATCCATGCAAAACAGACTGCATAGCGTTGTAGCCACTTAAATCTCTTTCAACTGGAGGTTTATATAAATAGTATGCGACGCAGGCTAGAGAGTGCACTAAATCCGCCAAAAAAACCTTTTTCGGATTTAAATTACACAACTAAGGCCACCTAGAAAAAATACCCCGGTTTATCATCAGCGCGCATTAATTTTTGCCAGCGCATTGACTTTTATTATTTTTTAAATAAAAGAGCTATAAGAGGAAAAAATTGAGAATATTTTTCCCGTTTGCGCCACAACAAACAGAATAACAAGCAGTTGGGTTGGCGACATTTTGTCAAAGATAACATTAAAAATATACGCGAGTAATATATTAATAGTAATATGGACTATATCAAAACTAAATGTGGTTGTTAATGGTGTAAAGTTTGTACTCCCAAACCGAAAAAATAGTATCAAACCTAAAAAATCCGCCCTTCGCACTGCGTTTTCTAAAAACTTTGATGATAAACGGGGGTATTCTTTTAAGTGGCCAAAAAAAAAAAATCCTAACCAAATGAAATACGGATAAAATAATATACGACCTAAAATCTTATGTTTGACATTGTTCTCAATGCTGTACTAACACATCGTGTTTCAACACTTGAAGAGTACATAACCAGGTACCTCGTTCCAAAAGGATAAAATAAAAGTAAGTTTTAGATTCTGAAATTTGGAAATTTAACAGAGTAGAGAATTTCTCTTTCAACATGAAAATGTACTCCGCTTTGTAAAATTGACACCATTTGACTTCAATTAAAAAGGACAATAAGCGAGCGCTCCGGAACATGCATTTTGACAGGTGACATTTGACATTTGACAGGTGTTTATTAGAGACCTTTAGTGCAAGTCTGGAGGTAGAGAGACTTAAAGTACAAGACTGAGGGTGGATGGGCGTTTATTAGAGACTTTTAGTGCAAGTCTGCAGGTAAAAGGATGATTGCTAGAGACTTAAAGTACAAGTCTGGGGGTGGAGGGGCGTTTATTAGAGTCTTTGTAAGTTATGTATAGAGAGGCAAAGAGTGTTTATCAGACTCTTAGTACATGTCAACAGGGGTGGATCTAGGCGTTTTGCTGACTACTGCTCACTTCATCGGTTGAGCGAGCGCCAAAGGCGCGAGCTTTTCTAGAGGGGTTCGGGGGTATACTCCCCCGAAAAATTTTTGAATTTTCTATTTCTAGAATCGCTGAGAATGCCCCAAATTTAATGACATTTATGAAATCAGAAACAATGACAA
>JAOBRD020809168.1:0-26527 GCA_027575215.2 Hydrozoanthus sils
TTATCATTACAGTTTTTGCTGAACAGTATCATCACCACCTTCATCGTTACCATCATCGTAATCACCATTTATCATCATGCCCCTCTTACCCATCCACCCTCGCTCAGCAAATTTCTATTTTAAAAAGCTTGATCTTTTACACCTTTCGTCACTTTGGTTTGTTGCCTACTAGTCGAGTCCATCATTTATAAGACCGAAAAACACTATACGCAAATATGGCCGAGGGTTGTAAATCATTGTCGTGTCTCTCGGGCGACGGAATCGTAGATTGGCAAACAACTCGGCCTTCCATTCGAGATAGGAACGCTTTCATGTTAAACAACTCGTTAATGAGCGATGTGACTTTTGTTGTGAAGGAGCCAGACAGCGACGCCATGACGCAGGTTTACGCTCACAAATACGTCCTGTCCATCAGCAGCCCTGTGTTTTATGCTATGTTTTACAGCGAAATCGCCGAAAAGAAAAACACAATCGATTTGCCTGACTGTTACGCCAACAGTTTCCTTAAATTCCTGCGTTACTTGTACAGTGATGACGTCGAGCTGACTTCTTGTACCGTAATTGAAGTGTTGTATTTATCAAAGAAATACATCGTGCCTTCCTTGACTGAAAAGTGTGTCGACTACTTGGAGAAAAAACTCAATTCAAATAACGTGTTTGACATTTTGAAGCATGGTCAGAGATTCGATGAGACGGCATTAGTTACAAAGTGCTGGCAGATAATTGATATTAACACCACAGACTGTATTCAAAGCGAGGGATTGAAATACATCGACCTTGAATGCTTAACATCGTTACTGAAGCGTGACACTTTAGAAATAGCTGAGATCGAATTATTTAGGGCCGCCCGCTCGTGGGCAGAGAAAAAGTGTGAAGAGAAAAATGTTGAACCAACCGGTTCTGAAATGAGAACAGTGTTGGGAGATGCAGTATTTCACTTCCGCTTTTCAGCCATGACACAGGAAGATTTCGCTCAGGAAGTCGTCACTTCCGGAATCCTCAAAGACAGCGAAGTTGTACCAGTTTTTATGCTGTTCAGCAACGTAACCCCCAAACCAAGTCAATTCTCACAACACCCTCGGACAGGGCTGATGGAAAAGGTGCAAAACATAGTGCTTCTTCGCTGTGCGCGTTTTAAGAATACTGGCGCCGCCGGCGATTACGCTAGCCGCGTCGAAACTCTCAAGTTTAATGTTAGCGCGTCAATTTGCCTTTGCGGCGCGCGTCTTTATGCAGGCACCAATGAAGAGTTTTCGTACGAAGTCGAGCTTGAACTTACGCAAAACGAGAGTCGAAGAAATTTTGTTAGCGGAACTTTCAAGACGCAAAGTAGCGCAAGGACTCCCGGATGTATACCGGCGTATGGATTTGATGTGCTGTTTGCACGGCCAAGTATGATTCTGCCAGCTTTTAATTTGTCATTATGCGTCAGAATAAGGGCAATTGGAGCAGCGAGAGTTAGTCGGAATGGGTTTGAGTCGTGTCCCGAAGTGACTGTAAATGGAATCAGGTTTACCTTTTTTGGAGAGTCAAACCATGTACTCGAGCTTCTGTTTAAAGTACCTCGGCCACAGTAAAAGATGGCAATATACGACCAAAATGCAGTTTTTGTTCCCCACCCCCCACCCCTGGTTATACACTCATTTATTCATCCATTCATTAATTCACTTAATTGTACACTCATTCACTAATGCATTCACTCATTCATTCATCCACTCCAACTTATTACTATGTTGACATTATAAAATTTTATTCTATTATTATCTTATTGTAGTCTTAGAGTGTCCCAAGTTTTTTAGTTTTCAAATTTTTGTAATTACGAGTAGTAGCAAATGTGTCTCCTATATGAGCAGAACTGTTAAATCTTATCGACACAAAAATAAATGTGCGAGCAAAAAGCAAATTGTATTGTAACAAGTAGTAGAAAGAGAAAAAGAGATGTCAAAAGTTTACAGACAAAAAAAATGAATGTGTCCTCCCTCACCAAATCTTGGAAAAAATTTGATAAACCAAATATCTTTTAAGTGGCCTAAAGAAAGGTAGTAGCAAACTGGATGGACTTGAAACCAAGTTTGCGTTATATATTCAAACCTTTGAATACTTTCAACTTAATGATAAACATCTTTTGTCCAAGCTATTTTATGTTTCACCGTTTAACAAAATTTTTTGTTGTCTGTACTTTTTGACTAACCTTTATTTAAGGGGAGGAAGAGAGGGAAGCTGTGTGTTAACAAAGTAATGAGGGGGCGGGCAATCTCCATAGTTTTCATTTAGATTTTTGACTTGCAGTGCCTAAGAAGTAAAAAATTTTATTACCTTACTAAATGAGGAATAGGGGCAAAATTTCCTTTTTATAAAGGTTTTTATATGATGTCACAACTGGTTCCAACAAGAAGCATTTTTTCTAAATCTGCTGCCAATCCCCATAACCTTTGGGTGTATTTAAGCCAAAGTTAGGCTGCCGATGTATCCAGAGATAGATGGATCATCATTGCAGTTTTGGCTCAAATATAATTTGCATCATGGGCAGCAGTACCCAGGGGCACTGCCCCCCCCCAAATAAATTAGTTGGGGGGGGCTAGGTCTTCCCAATAACTTTTGGCTAACAACAGCAACTTTTAAAAAGGAACCTCGGATTTTATAACAAACTGTTACACTTTCTGCACTGTGCCCGCCACCAATAAATTTTTGTTCTGCCACCCATGTGCATAACTTTTTAATGTTGTTTCAAAAAAAAAAATCATGGTAAACAATGTGATGGACAGACTTTATCAGGGGCAGGTTGTTCAAAAGCAGATTATATTTTTAACCCAGGATTAACTCTTAACAAAACCTATTTGTTGTCATGGTAATCAACCCTGGATTAGGGCTAATCGTCTTTTGAACACTTGGGCCCTGCTTTCTTGGGAAAACAAATGCAATATTTTTCTTGTGCACATAGCTATGGATACAGACAATATAATGATTACATAACGATTATCATCTATGGGTACTAAAAACTTGAACTCTGGCTACCAAAATTTTACCTCTGATTGCCAACTGGCTACTTGAAAAAAAAAGTTTCAAGCACTGTGCAACAGATACAGCACAAGTGCAAATCTAAGTACTAAAAACTACTAGGCAGGTCAATGGCATTGTATAGCAGAGGTGCTAATTGTGATATTGTTAAACCGTTCATCTGATTGGCTCAACTTTAAATATTGTATGGGCCACATCTTCATAAGTAAGCTAATGTATTTCTTTCCAGTTCACTCTTTCAAGTTGAATTATTTCCGTTTTTAAATCTAAAGAAAGGTTCCATGTGGGAAATATTGAAAATGGAAAGGTTTTCTTTGCTTTTGTTTTAGAGTTCTATGGTCGACTTAATTACTTTTTCCGAGTTGATGTGTTCTCAGTATAAAAATGCAAACATTCTGGTGATCATTTTTAGGGGTGTCCGGGGGCATGCTCACCTGGGAAATTTTTAAAAATTGCATTTATGAATTCGCCAGAAATGCACTGAAATCATAAAACCTAATGAACATGTTTCCCCGTGCCAATGCTAGAAACTGCCTTCCCTGGAAGAAAAAAAATGTTTTTGGCGTTGGGATCTGTAAACGTATTGGTGACCGGAAGGCACAGCCTGGCAACTAAGGACATCATTTATTAGTTAAGTCTTTTAATTTCTCCACTCGTTTTAAACATCAACATCAGGGTTTTGGGGCTAGTATTAACCACACAGCATTCATTGCAAAATAATAATTTTAACACGTGCTTTTAAAATCTTGTTCCCTTTCTTCCTTTATTGAATACAGTTCAAATAATTTTTCAATATTCTTTTCCGTGTCAAAATAGCTTCAGGCCTACAAGCTGGCTTCGCCACTGTCTCAGTATGAAAATTAAAGCATTCTGGCATGAGAAAGGCGAAATGCGGCAGGACAATTGGAGATTCCTAGTTCTTACACAAACCATTACTCAAACCTTCTGTATGTGTAAATACAACACACAAAGATCTAGGTAGCATCTTTTTGTTCTTTATTTGTTTTTTTTCTATGCATCTTTTCTTTTGATTCTGCATACCCATCAACTTAAATAAATACTTTTTAAAACAAACAAGAACTGGTTATTAATTTAATTCACTTCTGCAACAATATATTTCATAACTTTATAGTTACTTTGCCATGCCTTGCAAGATTGTAAGACTTCATTCTTTTTTCTTAATTTCAACTCTGCTATATCTTGGTCAGCTATTGAGATTGAATTGCCTTATCCAAATCTTCTGTGGTAACATTATAAGCAGCTTTGCTGGGGCTAAACTCTCTAGATGTTTTCAAATATGATTATGCACTTATTACTAATCCAAGGTGCTTTTTAATTCCTTGTGTATTATCTACTGTTTTGTACAATGGTAATAATAAACTCTGTTCTTTCCAAATTGCTTGAACAAAAATATGATAGTTAAGCTTGTTGCGAGTCATAAATGTTTACAAGAATGACGACTGCTGAAGACAGACCAATAGTATTTCTACCTTATCGGACACTTGTTCTTTCAGCCATGAAACAGCAAAAGTTTCCACGTTTTGTTCCTCCTAAATGGAACTTTCACAAAATAAGATTGAAATGAAAGACATAATCACATCTACATAGTCATAATCTAGAGTTTGGCTGTAAAGAAAGAAAATTGTTTGTAGACCATTTTAAAATGTAGTTTACTAAATACTACTATATGGTAGCTGGAAGATTAATAATCTCAAAAAAGAAAATAAGAAAGATAAGGTTAAGTACAGTTACATTGCTAACAGTAGCCATAATAAGATCTTTAATAACAATATAAAATTATTAGTACTTTGAACTGTACCCTAATGTGTGACCTGGCAATGAAGGAATCATATCAAGTAAATACTGCCTATCAGTGTCTGCTGCAAATGGAGCATGATGCTGTGGTTTGTGAGATGAGTGATGACGCTGATTCATATATGGATGCCATCTTACATCAGAGTGCCGTCGTGCAGCTTCTATCTCTTGTTGCTGCTGCTGCAGGTGCTGTTGTTGCAACTGGAATAGTAGAGAGTCTGCATGAGCCGGCTGATGATGATGATAAATATTACGCTGATGATGATGATGCATCACTGGCTGATGATGTGGCAAGTGATGGTGTGAAGTGGAGTTGGCCGCCTTGGATCCTGAACTTGATTTTTGTCCTTGTTGGGGTTTGGGAGCTATAGGGGTTGATTCACTCATTTTTTGTTCAATCTCCTGTTCTTGTTTCAAAGCCTTGAGAAATGCAGCCTTCAGCCTTGTTGTATGCTCGGCTTTCAACTCTTTCTTCACATTTGCAGTACTACACTTCTCGCATATGATTGATCCTGAGCTGTCACATGGCTTCTTTCTCCACCCTGGGGTAAAGTCAGTTGTGCAGGCAGAACAAACTCGGGGATTTCCTTTCTTTGTTGTCTCGGCCAAAGGATCCACATTAGTTTTCCCTTCCTTAATAGCAATGGCTTTCACCACCTCTTCCAATCCCATCAGAATCATAAACTCAGGAGAGTTTAGATTTGGGATGAAAGACCAGTCTGGTGGAGGTGGTTTTGGTGGTGGGATCTGAAGCAGTGTTTTCTCGAGCTGTTTGCGGAGAGCCATTTTTGCAGCAGCTTGTTTTCCTGCTTGTGAAACAGTCGAGCTTGTTGTCTGCTGTCCACTTTGGTATGAAGGGTAACTGCTGCCCGAGGGCTGCAATGACTGCACAGTGTTGGCTCTGACCGGAGTTGGACGTAAAGGAGCTGGCTGGTTTGCTGGGAAGCTACTACCCATAGTTCCTTGACTGCTGGGTCTAAGGTACAGTGGAGTAGGGTGAACAAGGTTGTTGCTCATAGAACTTATTACGTTCTGGAGCATGCCAATTGCCGAGCCTGTAGGTGCACTTGTTACAGTCTGCTTTGCATTATGGGATGATGGAATGTTAGTTGTTTTGGAGGATGACTGTGCTTGTATGGGCACTTTATCTGCTTTAGGTAAAATTCGTGGCTGAATAGAAACCGATGATGACTTTGACATACCAACACTACCACTTGAAGAGGTTTTAAGGGGGGGTGGGGGAGGCAATAGATTGGAAGGTTTCTTCCCAAGTTGCGATGAACTCTTGTACTGTTGTGCCATGGAAGACACTTGCTGAGAATATGGATAACTTTTGCCATTGATGACATTTTCTTTCTGGGACTTAGCTGTCCCTGCTTTCGCATCATTCTGACTTGCATATAGTTTTTTCAATAGGAGAAGTTTTGCCTCCTCATTTCTTAGTTCTCCTTTAAGCTTTGCAATCAACCTTTCTTTCCCAAGAAGTTCCTCTTCATCATTGAGGGGTGATTCAGGGCGACTATCACAGTCATCAATGATACCATTAGAAACTGGATCTGTTAAGTTAATCTCCCCATTTTTCTTTTTGTTTCTATCAAGAGAAAATGGTTTTGGTACCTTCAGCAGTTCAATAATACTCTCTTTAGGTTTATCACAGAATAACGGTTTTCTTGGCTCTTGTTTAGATACAGCATTTTGCTCAGAATCTTTGTGATTCATGTTTTTCATACTTGCTCGCCTGACAGAATTCAAGCCCAGTTTTGCAAGCAGATCTTCCTGACTAATGCAATCGTCTGAGTCAGAATCTGAATTTGTAGGAATTTTTGTATCAAGCTTGGCTACTTCCCTAGGTACAGAATCCAAATTTGTATCTGCTTTTGAATCACAATCAGAGTTTGTCAAAGAGGGAAGATCTTTCTTTTCAACTTGGTCCAAAGGTGCACTGGTACCAATTTTTGTTGTCTGTTGATGTTTTTCCTCTATCGGCCAAGATTCTATATTTTCATGAGCACTTAATCCCTCCAATTTCTTTTCACTGTCTATTTCCTTTTTAATGTTACTAAGAGGAATGTTATCAGTATCCGAGTCCAAGGAGTTCTCTTCGTCTGATGAGATTACAACTATAGCTTCTTTCTTTGAAACTCTAAAAGACAAAATTTATTACAAAATTAGTCTAAATCTTAAAGGGAATTTCTCAAAGTCACATCAGTATTTAGTTAAAATGTTGTCTGTGCCCTACTGTGTTGGTAAAATGAGTAAAAATCTGCCAAAACTAAAAAAAATGCAATTGAAAAGCAAAATTTGCCTTTCTTCTCAACCAGAAGTGTTTATGCTCCGATGACACATGTGACCTATGACAAGACATGAGAACTCAAGTGCAAAAGTTTGAAGGCCATGAGTGCAAGCTAAATCCGCTATTCACAGTGTTTGAGCAACTACAGGCCCTATGCCGATGAACCAAGACTGAAAATAGTTGAAAGTGTTTTGCAAGCAAGTAATGCAGCGCCGAATTCTCATGTCTATGTCACTTCTGGTGATCAGACTTCAATCTAAACCTTGACTTTTTATCATTGTTGTGGCAACTTGAATATCACAAATACAGCAGGATTTCTAAAAAGGTCATTTTATGGTACAAATAACATTTTCCAGGGAACATTAGGAGCACTTCAGAGATTCCTTTTAACTGCCTAAAGGCAGAAAAAGACATACTAGCGGTTTCGATAACTCTATGAAGATACTCAAGTTTGAATTGGTGTACATTAACCTTTTCAGTTACTAATGTACTGGTACAGAGCCTTTACATTTCATTGACTGGTTCTATAGTGTTCACTTTGTCTGATCAGTTTGCATTTTTTCCCTACCAAATTACTTATTTTATATGTGTTACATAAAGAGAAATTAGATGCTGACTAGTGACTGGAACTGGAAAGGTTAAAAAACTTTTTTCAAGTGTCTTAAAAAAATAATGGAACAATTTTGAAGTTGCCTGGATTTAGTTGGTTAGTTTAGTTGATTTGTTTCACCACATTTTACAAAAAGGTACCTCACAAAGTTGCTAGTTTTAAATTGATTATAAAGTGGCAAGGAAGCCCAAAAGAAACAAATATGGCTTATATAGTTTGGGTTTCCCTATGATGATCACTATAGTCTAAGAATACTAGCGACGGTGCGGTTTAACTACAAGTTGTTACTGAACAAATGTTTGTGAGGTTTTGTTATGACAAAGAAGGCTTGTCAATGCTAATATGTGTACCCTTATTAACAAATTGCAAAAGTTCTGGATAAAGTAGTGAAAACAAAGATGCATTTACTACTTTTGCAATTCCGACTGCTGTTTAATTAGCCTTGCAAGAGAACCATATCTGAGACATATATTGCAAAAACAATCATTATCGCTTAATATCTTGAAAACTAGTTTTTACCCATATATAAGCAGGGTTCGTACAACTTCAGAATTTCAAAAATCCAGGGGTTTTCCAGGGTTGTTTTTCGTTTTTTTCACAATCATCTGCTTTTATAGTTAGTGTCATAAAGAATCATGTTTTACTTTAGTAAGTTATTGCTGCTTGAAATACTTTTGATACCTTGCTTAAATCAGGGATTAAATCAATGTGAAATCTGTGTGGTTTTTGAGCAAAAAAAAGTCTCATTAAAACTCGGAAGTGTTTGCAATTTGTACAAAACTGGGCTGAAAATAAGAAGCAACTAGTAGAATAAAACATAAAGAAACAACATTTTCATGGGCAACTTCAACTATTAGTCCTGTTTGTAAAATTAGTCTAATGTCGACTGTTGACTACAAGAGTCACTGTGAACCGGTAAATATTTTTGAAAAAAATATTAGAAATAGGTCCCTCCAAATATGTTTATGACCCCAAACTAACAAGGCCTTTTAAAATTTGGAACTTGCAACAAAATTTTGTGGCACACTTTCCTATTAAAAAGTTGCTGTTGCTAGCCAGAAAATTATTTGGGGTCCTGGCCCCCTCCCAAACCAAATTATTTGGGAACCCCTGACTCTACTGCCCATGGTACAATGGTTAGGAATTCACGCCCCCATCATTTCAGTTAAAATTTGAAAAAATGTGAAAAAACAGGCAGTGATACTGTAGACTTGATCAAGATCTACTACATATAAAACTGAGAAACAAGAAATATGTGCTAAGTATGAGTGCTTTCCTATGTTTACAATAACAAAAACCATAATATTATTGACCAAGAGATCGACTGATACACCAAGGACAGGTGTAGGACTGCTCATGAAAGTTATTGTCAGACCTGGTGATGACTAACAGTCAACTGAACTATCAAGGAGGCCACAAAAGCTATGCTTGTCAATGTTTCAATAATGATGATGGTTTGGTAATCTTGTCTGATCGCACAACTAATTAATGCCTTTCTAATGGTCTTATCCTACACACTTCCTTTTATATGAGAGAATTGAACATTGAGCCAATAATTTTGAGCTCCAGGCAAAATGTTATTATGGAGCCTTCAAGGAAAAAGTGTTTTACTAATGAAAGAGTCAGCCCTGAACAACAGTTCATTATTTTCAAGTTCACACGTCCAAAAGTGGTGGAAAACGTAAATATAAAATTACCAAAAATCAAAGTTGAAAAAAGATAATGTGCGTTACTTGTAAAACTCGGAATTTTCCTTTTGGGTATTTATAGGTTCTGCTAATTAATAGAGAGATCTAAAGGGTATTTACGTTTAACTTGACACAAACAAAAACGCTACGTAAAGAGAGCATTAAAAACAAGAATTTCGATATCGGATTTAAAAAAAAATCGCTTTGTTGAGAGACAATGCTTGCAAGCAAGAACACCATTTGTATGAAAAAAAAGAACATACGCTTTGAAGGAATAACAAAACGCAAAAAAATGTTGATATACGTCAAAACTTATACACATGACATGAATGGTTTTTAGTCGAGTTCAATGGTAAAAACTATCGCCTTCTTGAAAAAATGATTGTCCGAAAACATAGCAGAAAAAACCCTTCCCGCCATCAACTCGGCTTCCAAATCTTATTCCCTTTTTTAAACATTATTCACAAGTTGTACCAACTGCAGATATTTGGCGATCAAAACTCTTTCCTGTAAGTGACAACTTTAACTGGAGATCAATTTGTACAAGCAATTCACGTCTGAAGAACTTCCTGATACAAGGATTAAGCTTGTTTCGGGCATTTCTAGTTGGGAGCTCTGGGAAATATAAGGTTATTTTCAGAATGAAAATTTGAATGCTTCAAAATATTATGATTACAAAAACCACAACCGAACTTTTCGTGAGGAATATGGTTTTTAACTCGAATAGTCATAAAATGACTATCGCCAACAGGTGAACCAAAATAATATTAGTCGATGCCGATACTCAATTTTAGTATTTTAAAACGCTCGGAGTACGTTTAAAGTTTTTGGCACCAATAATTATTACAAGTTCCGATTTGACAAGGCGAAAAAACAAGGTTATTCCGTGGTTTCTAAACTGTAAAACTAAAAATCAAGAGTAAGTCTGCGTAAAACCTACGTTAAGTCTGCCGTGCCCGAAATCTGAGCGGAAGTACGGTTCGTCGCGGATTCTTTTTTCACACTTGTATCTGTCTCTTCGCTTTTCAGTCCGTCTTCTCCTGCACACGACAATTTCAAACGCTTGCTTTCTTTAGAAACAACTTCAGCTGACATTCCTAAGAAAAATAAAGATATGTTTACAGTTAGCAACTAACGAAAATGTGTACCTGACGCTACGGCTAATTTTTGCATAATCAATTCGTGTTCGTGTGGAATGTCAGTTGTTCGCAAAAGCCCGTAGTGCTGGGAATGACCTATCACTGTTCAACGGCCATTTGTTTACAAGACTTGCAGGAAATCCCCTGAACTTTACACTCCACGATAGAAACCTCATTTTATTAGTTAAAATAGTTTGACAACAGTCTTATGAGTGTAAGATGCACTACAGATACATGTGAGACCACGTTTTGACGTTAACAGCCGGGAATTACAACCAACTGTCATGGCGGACAGCGCTAATCTACATGCACTCGAAACAAACGTGTTTCAAATCTTTACGACTAAATAATGAACAAATTTTGGATAAAAACTTACATTCAAAGAACACATACCTTACTTTTCTGGTACTTTAGTGAGTACAGTTCACCAGGTTGGGTCCAAAGCGTGCGATCAATTGCAACCGTGACGTTTGCAGACTTAAAATGTCTTCTATGACTCGATGAATTGAAGCAGCGGCAAATTGCGAACTTTTAATTTGTCTGATGGTCAAAAATCCCTCGCCCGCTTTCAAGTGGCCAAAAGAAATCTTTTACAATCAACTATTCCATCATATTGTTCAGCTACCAGCAAAAGCCTGCGAACACAAACCGGTTGTAAAATATATTCAGTGTGCAATGATTTTCTTTTCATTCAACCAGCCATGTGATTGCAAAGGAAAACGACATCATTTAATGGCGGTTAATGTCTTGCCTATTCAGAAAAAAATCGAAGTAGTAACACTTTCCCGGAATCCGTTTTCTTTCAACTAGCAATTCCACTTACATGTATCATTTTGTGTTTCAGTCCAGAATTGAAAATTGCGGTGAATTTCCGTCACACAGGGAAGTATTCGAATGATGTTCGTGAAGGCAAAACTCACTGGGGCGGGAAAGTGAAAGGAACGCCACAACCCTCTGATAGACGTGTGCCACAAAATGCGAGCCTGAAGCTCTCACCCCAATACCTTTCCCAAAATAGCTCACTTGCCAATCATCAGGGCCATGAACCAATCAGCGCCTTACCTGACCTGTCAAGAAGCTCCGTTTCCTCGGCAACCAGCTTGATCGTACTGTAAAGTATGACGTCATGCAACGGAAACCGGTTTTTCCTGTTTTTGTGCAGGTGTTATTGCTGTGCTGGTGACGTCACACCTTTCCTTGATTTGCCCTCCGTGATTGGTTTAGCTCTAGGTCAATTAATCTGCGGCAAGCAATGAAACACTTGACAACAATCGGATAAATTGTGGGACAAAGCAAACAATTGCTCCAAGTTGACACCTCTGGATATTGCATGTTGGTCGGTGGGGTCCCATTCGAGTCCCACCAACCGACCCAATGTTGGTTTGGCCCAAGGGACCAAGATGTTGGTAACACTGCATTAACTTCCTGGAATTCCTTACACATTTTCCCTGGCATTTTTTTCATTTTTTTTGAAAAATGTATAAAAGGGAATGAACAACTTTGCAG
Source organism: Hydrozoanthus sils (assembly GCA_027575215.2). Lineage (NCBI taxonomy): Eukaryota > Metazoa > Cnidaria > Anthozoa > Zoantharia > Hydrozoanthidae > Hydrozoanthus > Hydrozoanthus sils. The sequence goes on from JAOBRD020809168.1 coordinate 12,070, forward strand.
CATACCAACCCCAACTAACCAGTGCTAGTATATAGTCTGGCAGTACTTAAAACCATGGTGAATTTAAAACAAGTTCCGTTCGTTTAAACAAACTGTTGCAGACGGGCCATTTTCTAACTATACTGTTATACACTTAAGAAAAGATTTGTTGTATAGAAAAAACTAGGAGGTAAAATTGAAGAACTTTAGTAAATTGAAGAAGGAAGTTCGGAATATTTTTATTGTAAGTGAAATTATTGAAATATTTTGTTTTGCACAAATCTGCGTGGCGACTACCCGAAACCATGGTATGCAACCAGGTTGGTTGGCGGTCGCTCAAAAACTTTGTTGGTAAGAGCTATTTTGTTCAACTATTGTTTTTGTTCCCAAATATTAGTCAATTTGCCTGTTGAAAGTTTGACAAAAAATAATTTCCGCCAATTCGGAGGTAATGCCTTTGTGCCTCAGGGGAATTAATCTTTTTCTGTCTTTCTTTATATTATACTTTTGCTGTACCTTTACCTAGATTGCAAAAATTAACAAATATTACAATTTGTAACTTTGAATTGTACATTTTAAAAAGATTCAAATATTTTATTTTTACACCTGATACAAAATCCAAAACCGGCATTTAAACTTAGAGCAAGTAAAAAGGCGACAATTTCGTCACGGATTTAATTGACAAAATATATTTTTATAAAAACAATAACAAACGCACATTTCAAGTGGTTTACTAGTGTTTATTTCAGTCAAATGTTGATCTTTTTGCGACGGAGCAGGCTCAAAGGATGGTTTATCAAAAAGGAACAACGGGGAATTATCGTTCTAGTAAATCTCAATTTCATGTAAACCTCAACAATTTGGTAACAACTGCGCGTCAACAATTACTGCCGCCTTAAATGTTCAAAAGTGACAGCAAAAAAAAAATTGAAAGGTTGAAACAATGCCACTGAAACAATAAATTGAAACTTCGCTATCCAAAGTTCTCATAAGCAAAAAATGAACTAGAGTCGGTCCGAAGATTGCAATGTAAGAAGAAATACCGCTGAGTGAATAATATAAATCAGTAAACATTTCCAAAAGATGTCTGTCAACAAACTGTCAACAATGCGATTTTGATTGGTTCAACGCTGAGGACCTGAAATAGAATATGGAAATTTGGAGGCTAGATGAATATCAAATAAACTTCACGAGGGTGCTCTGATAATCAATTATTGTATGAATGCTATCGGAAAACAATACAAAAAAACAGGTGTTGTTTTGCTTTATTTACCGTTGCATTGTTAACAATTTCTCGTCAAAGATAAAAATGCTCAATGCAAGTGTATTTTAACTTCTCGCAAATTTTTTGATTTTTAAACTATTGATTGGTTTCACAGAGTTAGTCGTTTTGTAAATGCTTCATATTTGGTATTCCATTAAGGACAACAAATTTCTTTTTAATAGAAACTGAAAACGGTATTCAATGTATCTTTGTTAAACCTATTGTTATTTTCACACATCAAAGAGGGCAACATTGAAAACATTTCTTTCTTAATAAGTTTTTTAAATAAATGACCAGAACTGGGGTTTTAGGAATGGCATATAAAGTATATTCACATCTTTTTGCTGTTAAAATTTAAACAATAAGCTTATAAAGAATCAAATGGTAATTTATAAAGGCCACAATTCAATATTTATAAGTCTACATTTCAAAACCTAGTTTTATTTATCATACTTTGCAAATTGTACCATACCACTGTTTTTATAATTCTACTTCATTTTGACACAAGAAACTGCTTTCCTATCCCAAATCAACGTAGTTGCTATGACATCCTGTATCACAAGCAAGCCCCTCAAACACCCTTTACTAATAAACAAACCAACTGCCCATACATAATCTATTACACTGCCTCTGAGTGTAAGAAAGGGGGTAGGGAGCAAAAGAAGCAAATTACCAACCTTTTTCACAGAAAAAACTCAAATTATTTTCTGTAACACCCCTAATTCTTCTTAGGTACTTCATATTGACTACCCCTATTTAAAAATGCACCTCGGTCCCTGTGCCTAATTAACAGTTAGACTAGTCATTACATAGTTAAGTTTATAGTTGATTAGATGCAAAGTGACGAGTTAACAGTTCAACTCTGAAAAAAGAAAATGCACAGTTTTTTTAACCAACTTGCCAGACATTTTGTTTTGTATCAAAATTTATCTAGGACCACATTTTACAAACAGGAATTTTTTTCAAAACAATTCGACACTGATTGGCTAATTACTTGCCAGATAGCAAGTATGTCAACCTATCTGGTTTCACCCCCACTAGAGGTTTTAACTTAAATAGTTTGGTTTTGTTAAATAATTCACTTAATGCAAAATTGAAGTTATTTGGACTAATATATGTTATTATATCATGTCATAGTGCAACACATTTAGAGCTTAAATAACTCATAATCAATTTTACTTTACAATCATATTTAGTATGTTTTATTTAAGGAGAAGTTAGATGTTGATAAACTGTTTGGAGTGAGAGGGTTAACAATTGCTTACAACTGACACTTACTGCCACACAACCTAGTTGCAACTTCAAAAAAAAAATTTGACCATTAGATAGTTATATTGTTTAGCATCCTACCATAGTTTGAACCATTTAATATTTGTCATTAAAAACTAAGTTATAAACAACCATATTACTACCCAAAGTTCACACAATAGACAATTTCAAACTTGATCAAACCATCAATAACATTCTTTTGCTTCCTTGTATGGAACACTGGACATATAACTATATAATAACTTCCTTGTATGGAATACTGGACATATAATAACTGTATATATACAAATTAAATGTATTATAACACAATTATTCATTATATGGATACAATGTTTTACATTACAGGTATTTTTCATATTCTCATGATCAGTGAGAAATAGGCTCATTGCAGTTAGAGGTCACGTGACCACACCTACCTTAAATTAATTAGCTTTAACAAAATGACGTTTAGAAACGGAAAGAGCAGGTCAACATTAGTTACACAGCAGTGTTTCAAGTCTCAACTTTAAGTTCTTCAAAACTGACTTCAAGTATTAAAACAAAACATTTCTAAGTAAATGTATACATGTGAAAATGGTACTGTTGCTATCCAGTCAAACAAATTCTAAGAAAATATCCTATTTTCTGTCACTTGCCATTTCTTGCATATTTTAGGTTGAAAGCTGAAAATTTGCCTTTTTACTAATGTTAACCTACTATTTCCATTTCTGGATACAGTTTTGTCATTGCTGCTTCATTTAAGGTAGACGTTGTCACATTCACGCTTTTCACCATGTTTGGTTTTTGCTTTTCAGCACTTGCTCTTCCTACAAAAATTTTCTATTTGTCCCACAATAAACAAATACCAGAAGTATAAATACAGTACAATTTTAATAATAACATATATTATATGTACAATAGAAAATTTAATACAGCTTATAGTCGTGTTGAGTTAAGAACTAACAAGTTAAAGTATTGCTGTCAGCCCTCTTTTCTATTTACAAAACAATTTTTAACTGTGTAAAAGAATTAATTTACATTTTAGTAATATATTATTGTATATGATACATTATTATGAATCACGAATGAGCCAGTGAAATTGCTTAAATATGAAAGTGGTGTTAAGATGAAGTGTTTTCAACAGACATATACAGCTAGGAACCATTTCTCAATGGCAATCCATTTAAGAATCCACACTTATGCTACATTCCGAGCCTCAAAACTGAACGAACATTTTCTTAAACTTAAGTTAGCACATATGTTTATGTTTAAAGAGAAAAAATATTTATTATTGGAAACAAAATTTGAGAAAAAACATTTCATTATTTTGTTCATTACATAAGCTTAATAGGGTGAAAACATGAAAAATTTTGAGAATTTTTAGAATATAATAATGTAAAATTAAAAAAAGCCTCAAAAAAGAAAAACATATACAGAATGTACACTTAAAATTTCTGTGTACCTATTGTATGATTCACTTTGCAGTAAAAAGAAGCCTTTTTTATGTTAATTTGCAAGAGTGAAATTATTTGGTAATGGCTCTACATTCAAAGTTCTACATTAATCCTTGAAGGCTAGAAAGGATATGCCATTTCAAGAAATCCTTGAAGTTTGTATTAAGATTACAAGTGTCTTGTAAACTACTCAAACAACAAGGAACCAGTTTTTCTCAGAAGAATAAGAATGGTGCTACTGAGGTCAAAGTTTCACCAAACTGTTTACTGCCCATTTACATGTGTTTTGTCAACTCACTGTCCACACATTGGGTTGTTGGGTCTCATAGTGTGTAATTTCCCCAATGACAACCACACAATAGGATCTTTAATGCCATAAATCTATAGACCATGCAAGCATTGCTTGTTGGCAAATGAGCTGGCAGTTGCAGTCCAAACTATATCTCGTCAATGTCATGTGACTACATCATACTGCTAGGGCCTGGTACTGAGAACATTGGTGCAACACTCCCCTGCACACCCATTGGTAGTTGTTGCTGGTGATCCATGACTGGCTGTGATGAGCTGGGACCATGGAACCACTACAAGAAAAAATTTTGCTCAAACCTTTACTTTTCTTTTTAGACTTTGTAAAAATTTGTCACATAAAATAAAACTAGGAAGGAATAAGTGATGAGGATCATAAATAAAGGTTTGGTTACATGATGCAACATTGCTGCATCCTTGTGCAAAATTCAAACCTTTTCGCATGGCCAAACCGTAGGTGATTGTTGCTTGCAATGTTGCAAGAAAGGGAGTGGTATCTGCTTAATGCAACATTACATACAAGAATTTCAAAGACTGCATGTTCATTACAGGCAATGTTGCATGCAATTTTGCATTATCACGTAGACATTATTTAACTTGCAGTTTTATCAGCACATCAGAATCTTGCTAATATTTAACAGAAAGTGATAATGACTGTAGTAAAGATTGTCATGATATGGTGATGATAGTGATGCCCTGGAAATAATGATGGTGGTAATACTAAAGATGGTGATGGCAAGATCTTAATGGTAAGAATTGTGATAGTAGTTATGATAATAGTTGTGACATCACAAAAGGATGGCAGTAATAGTAATAAAAAATATGATGTTGGTATCAATCATGAAAGTGGTATTCTTGGTATTAACCATAACATTTTGATGACAACAAAAATCAATGGTGACCGAAATAAGAAAGATGATGGTAGTTACCTTGGTAACAATGATAGGAATTGTGATGTCACACTAAAGATGACAATGGTGGAAATAAAAATTACGATGGTATCAAATGTGATGGCAGCAACCTTAATAACAATTACAACAGTTGTGATGACACAACAAAGGGGGCAATAGTGAAAATGAAAATGAAGATGATGAGGTATCAAAACTTTGTGATGGTAATAACCTTGGTAACAATCATAATAGTTGTGACAACATAACGAAGAGGAAAATGGTGATAATGATGATGGTGATATGAACATGGTAGTAATCTTGGTAACACTTATAATAGCTGTGATGTTACAAAGACGACAATGGTGGTAATAATGATGATGGTGATATCAACATGGTAGTAATGTTGGTAACAATTACAATAGCTGTGATGTCACAAAGATGACAATGGTGATAATAATGATGATGGTGATATCAACATGGAAGTAATCTTGGTAACAATTACGATAGCTGTGATGCCACAAAGATGACATGGTGATAATAATGATGATGGTGATATCAACATGGTAGTAATCTTGGTAACAATTATAATAACGGTGATGTCACAAAGAGGACAAAGGTGACAATAACGATGCTGTGATATCAATATGATAGTAATCTTGGTAAGAATTACAATAGCTGTGATGTCACAAAGATGACAATGGTGATAATAAAAATAACGATGATGATTATACCAAATGTGATGGTAGTAACCTTGGTAACAATGACAACAGTTGTGATGACACAACAAAGAAGGCAATGGCAAGGCAATACAAATAATGGTGATGATGCTGATATCAAATGTGATGGTAGTAACCTTAGTAACAACAATAGTTGTGATAACACAACACAGAACAATGGTTATAATAAAAGTGATGATGATGTTGCTGATATCAAATGTGATGGTATTAACCTTGGTAACAATGAATAATTATATAAGTTGTGATAACACAACAAAGAAGGCAATACTGATAATATAAATGATGATGATCAATGCTGATATCAAATGTGATGGTAATAATCTCAGTTACAATGATAATAGTTGTGATAACATAATAAAGAAGACAATAATGATAAAATATGATGATGATAGTAATGATGATGCTAATGTCAAATGTGTTGGTAGTAATCTTGGTAATAATTATAATATCTGTGATGTCCTATACAGACGACAATGGTGGTGATAAAAATGATGGTGATGATGATGGTATCAATTATGACGGTACTAGTTGCCTTGGTACCAACGATAACAATTATGTCACAACAAAGATGCTACAGTAGTAACAAAAATGATATTGATGATCTGGTACCAGCTGTGATAGAGTAATCATGCTAACATAGTAGGTGTAATGGTAGTAGTCTTGTGAAGTCATGTTAAAGAAGGCAATGGTGGTAATAAAAATAGTGATGATGGTATCAGTGGTGATGGTAGTAATCTTGGTAATAATGATAATAGTTGTGATGACACAACAAGGGAGGCAGTGGTGATAATAAAAATGATGGCGATGATGACAGCAATCATTTGGAGGGTAGTAATCTTGGTAATAATGATAATAGTTGTGATGATACAACAAGGAAGGCAATGGCAAAAATAATTGACGGTATCAATTTCACCTTGGTAACACTGATAATTGTTGTAATGATACAACAAGGGAGGCAGTGGTGATAAGAAAAATGATGTTGATGATGACAGCAATCATTTGGATGGTAGTAATCTTGGTAATAATGATAATAGTTGTGATGACACAACAAAGTTGACAACGGTGGTAATAAACATGATGATGATGATGATGGCAATCATTAGGATGGTAGTAATCTTGGTAATAATGATAATAGTTGTGATGATACAACAAGGAAGGCAATGGCAAAAATAATTGACGGTATCAATTTCACCTTGGTAACACTGATAATTGTTGTAATGATACAACAAGGGAGGCAGTGGTGATAAGAAAAATGATGTTGATGATGACAGCAATCATTTGGATGGTAGTAATTTTGGTAATAATGATAATAGTTGTGATGACACAACAAAGTTGACAACAGTGGTAATAAACATGATGATGATGATGATGGCAATCATTAGGATGGTAGTAATCTTGGTAACAATGACAACAGTGGTGGTGACACAACAAAGATGACAATGGTGGTAATAAACATGATGATGATGACAGCAATCTTTGGGATGGTAGTAATCTTGGTAACAATGACAATAGTGGTGGTGACACAACAAAGATGACAATGGTGGTAATAATTAAACATGATGATGATGGTACCAATTTTGACGATAGTAACCTTGGTAACTATGATAGTGGCTGTAATTACACAACATAGATAGTAATTGTGGTTATAAAAATGGTGATGACAGTGATATCAATTGTAATGGTAAAAATCTTGGTAACAATGATAAAACATGTAAACAGGTAAAATGATGGTGATAATGGTGGTGATGACTGATGAAAATGGTGATGATAATGGTACTGACACTTTATACTCCTGTTCTTACAGATTTGGGGCTTGAATCAAAGACATAATCGACAGAATGGACTTACATCAATAAGTTGGTGCTCTGCCATATGTGTTGCTTGCATGTGGTCTTAAACAGAATCAATCAAAGTAAAAACATTGAAAATCAATTACATGATTCAGTTTCAGTTTTTTATTTTGCCTTTTTCTATAAATACATATGCAGATATACCTAATAAATTATTAACTAGTGCAGGCAAGGGGTTCCCAGGAAACCATTAGGCTTTTATCGAAGGGAAATCCTCCTAAGGAGAAACATATAGAATAGATAGATAGAAACATATATAAGTTAAAAATCTAGTATGTCTTGAAATAAAAAAGATCATAAGGTTTAAAACATTATCAGCTGGTACTAGTACTGATCCACCATCTTGGGAGAGAATGGGTAGACAATGAGTAGTCTAGCTGAATTGGTAGAAACCAATTGTATTCTACAGTCTTCAAATTTAAAGCTGATATTTTAACATTGACTTGTTTGACTTTCAAAGAATCTGTGTTTAAAAACACAGTTTTGCTACTGCTGCCTACCACTCAAATAGACAGTGAGTATGCTAACCAATCAGATTGCTGCATTGGAGATTGCATATGAGTTGGTTAAATCCTACAGATTCTAGCCTCCAGAGGTTTGTTCTTCTTTATTTTGTACCGAATTAACAATTCCTCAATCACTAGCTATTTGACTCGTTTTCCCCCTATGGTTATAAACTTCAGGTAGTAACTAAAAAAGCTTTTATACAATCTATTTCTCAATATTTACAATTGTAAAATTCTGGGTGAATGGAACTATTGTTGATGTTGTTGTTATTGAGGCTCATAATCATAGTTCTGGTACCTGAAAAATGTCATGAAAAATAAATATCTCGACCAAAACTAATGTGTTCTAATGTGACATGAACCAAAATTCTTCCTTTCTTATATATGTGTTAACCAATGGAATCTGTCATTATGTAGTTATGTTTCCTCTATCTATTCTGTAATAGTATTAATAATTTTTTGTTGTAAATACTTTTTTCTTTTCTTGTCTGTAACTGTAAATCTATTTTAAACATAGCCCCATTCAAACCAGCTCTGCTGAACTGGGCACCTCTCTCTAAATATTCTTGTAAATGAGTAAATAAATCTACCTTGTTCAATTTTTCAGCAAAGAAAGTACAAGTGGACGGATTTGTTCTACATTAACATAAAAAAATTTGGGACAAAAATATTTTGGACAATTTATTTTCGGAGAAATTAATTTCGGACACTTGCTTATGAATTTAAGACAAATTTCAGACAAAAATTTTGGACTCTTTTTGCAGCAAACATAACTTTATTATAAACATACTCCGACTGCAATTACAAACGCTTTCAAATATGATATTGTTTGTCTCAATGCAAAAAACAAATTCAGACGAAATAATAAGTTCAATTAATCAGGTAGGGGTTTATTTTCAGGAAGTGCGCTGGTTAAAATCAAGATTTTTTAACATTGTTCCATGCAAAGCAAACGGTTGATGGGTGTTAATGAACTTTAAAACTGGCGCCTTTGTTTTGAAAGCATTGATGCTACTACATGGAATCTGAAAAACACGAGAGTAGGGTGGACTCGAAATAGGATTTGAAATGGCACTTTCTTTGCCGATTTAAAGAACTAATTAAACATAATTATGATGCTATTGAAGAGGCCTCTCTGCACATCAAAGAAAACGTTTTGCTAGGCCAAGAGAATAATAACACTGGCGATGATGACGATGAAGGACATAACTAGTGATGACAATGAAGGTGAAGATTGAGTTATTTAAAACGGATTTATTTATCAAAGCAAACTTTTAGAGGGCATTCGTTTTGGCCTCATTCTGGAATAGGAATTCATAAAATAAAAACTTTGTCGGATTCATGTGGCTGCTTTCCCTGTGAAGCTACAAATAAAGCATGTCTTAGTGATAAAACTCTTTTGAACTTTAAATTTGAAACAAATATTTCATTGCCCTAACAATCTGGAAGGAAGTTCAAAACTTTGTTCTTAATGTGGAACAGTTGGAGTAGGCCAAAACAATGGCTCTTAAACGATTTTTGTGTAAAATCAAACTGTAAGAAATATAAACAAATTGTCTGTTACTGTCCTTTTAAAAATAAAAATTGATTTGGATACCAAAAATTTTCAGATGCTATTTTTTTTTATGTTAATGTACTTACTTTCCAGTAATTGTTTAGTTACACTTCTGTGCTTGTGGAAGTTTTCACTTGCTGACACTGGATCACCCATTATCTGGTACAGGTCTAGGTCAAACAGAATTCTTTTATTGACATAACAGTAGCAACAGTAAAAGGTTTTTCAACTAAAAGGAAAAATAATGGTACTTTTTTTCTTCTGTTCTTATTCATTGACAAGTAAAATTCAAGTGTTACCCTGTTATATCCTGCTAGATGTTTAAAAAACAAAGACACAAAATGTCAACAAAATCACAAATTTCAGAATATGTTGAAGAAATGGCCATTTTCAGAATTTACTTGGTAACACAAGGAAAATGAATGGTCATTTTGTAGGTTTTCAAGCACTGGTTATAAACTCAGAACATTTTTTAGTTTGGGTGAAACTGTTTTTAGCAGGAAAAATGTTAAGCATCAGAGCTGAAACTATATGTGCAAATTCAAACAGTTTGTTGGATTCCCTGAGGGTTGTATTTCAATGTGCAATTATCATGATTACTGATACTCCCTCAAGTCTCAATAACACACAGCAACACTTAGCAGTATTGGAGTTCTGGCCCACAGTTAGTCGGTCATATATTTACACCATTTGCTAATATATGCACACTTTAGTCAGTTATTTTATAAATTTTATAAAAGTCTGTAAAATTGCTTGATAAAATTTTATAAAAATGCTCAAGGGCAACTTATGGTGGTTTTTTTTAAATTTTGCATATATTATATGTTCAATAGTTCTTATAGGGCAGTGAAGTTTAGAAATTCTTTTTTTTTCAGATTTTAATAAAATTTCACAAATTTTTACAGAGTGGCAAAAAGTATAATTTCTTTTTATAAAATTTTATAAGATTTTACAAAATTTTGTAAATTTTTTATTTTCCTTACAGGATTTTACAAAATTAACTTATAAAATGATGACTAGGGCAGCTAGTAAAAAAATGTTGTACAACAACTACAGATGTGCAAGAACCACATTATGACTCTCTTAGAAAACTCTTATGAGTATAAACTTACATATAAAATACATAAATATCAGACTTATAAACATTACTTTTAGATTTAAAAACAACACTTTAATTCACTACAAATTAATTGTCATTCATTGCCTGTTCTCAAGAGAAATTCATTTTACATTTAAAGTTAAGAAAGAATTACAACAACAGATAACTCAGCATTGATTTCAAAGGACAGTTATTCCAAAATTTAATTCAAGCAAAAATTTCCTAACTTTCTACTCCTACAACTGCACCTTTAAGTAATGAAGCAGCCCATAGCTGAATGTATCCATCCGGCATTCTATTGGCCAGTTGTGCTGCAGGCATCACCATACCTAAGGCCTCCTAAGAGAAAGAATGTTACAAAAAGTTTTCAGTCCCAGTTGTGCTTCCCTCTTGTACAATATTCCTTATCGTCCATTAAAAGGAGTACACAGTCAAATGAATGAGAGCAACCTAGTAGGTTTGTTTCAAACATGTAATAAATAATCGATTAATAAAACTGACTTTTCTATCTTTGAAGTTGGAATCAAGCAAAGAAGTGTTTAACTGCAAACTTTGTCTTAGCTCACAAAAGTTTCTCAACAAACTGTAGGCTATTCTTTTAACTGATTGAGACCAATGTTTGAGATTTCTTGGTAAAGACCGAAGGTTAATAGTAATCAATGATATGTTTTTTTTCAATTTTAATTGGAAATTTTAAAAAACGGGAAGATGTAATTGCAGAAGTGGAAGTGAGATATATAAGAGCTCTAACAAGCTTGTAATGCCCTTAGCTTGGCCATTATATACAAGGTAATCCTGTCTTCTTGTGATCAGCTGCCAATTAGATTGCTGGTTTCTGTCTGACCATAGAAATAACCTAATTTTGTGCATTCTGATTGGCTGAAAGTAAAAGCTGCCAATTAGGTTGCTGGTTTCTGTCTGACCATAGAAATAACCTAATTTTGTGCATTCTGATTGGCTGAAAGTAAAAGCTGCCAATTAGGTTGCTGGTTTCTGTCTGACCATAGAAATAACCTAATTTTGTGCATTCTGATTGGCTGAAGTAAGGTCAACTTACTGTACAGACTTTTCTCTGCTACTGACCTCGAAAATCAAAACAATGCTGGGAGAATTTGTGAGCAATGATCAACATAATAAAAATCTTAATAACCTCATATATATTTTGCCCTTGATCTTTCGCACAAACCTTACTTTGCTCACTCTGTATAGTGAAAGACTTTGAGCAAAACATTCTCACGGACTGATAGGCCAAAACTAAGGGGAGGTCACTTTTTCACAGTACCACTGTGGTTTCCCCCACAGTCCTTTTTGGTTTTTGAGCTCCAATTAATCTTTATTCACAACCTCTTGAAAAAACCAATAATTATTAACTCTTATCCAGTTAAATTTTTAAAAATCAAAGTCATAAAATCTCAACAAAATTACAAACTTCAGAATTTGTTGAAGCAATGAACATTTTCAGAATCTACTTGTAAAGACAAAGAAAATGAATGGTCACTTTGTAGGATTTCAAGCAGCAAAGTTAGAACAGTCTTAGTTTATGTGAAATCATTTTTAGCATGAAAAGGATTAATATCTTGATAATATTCTTAATTCTTGAATGTTAATGATGAACACGCACCTGGGGACTGCCAACTGTCATGAAGGTGTGACCCAAGAGAATGAGTGCACAAGCTGTCAGTCTGTTAAGATCCTCTGCATTTGAAAGTTTTAAAGTTTCTCGTAGAAATTTTCTGGGAACAGATCATGGTAGTGTTTCTATTACAACTTACAGTAACTGATAATAAAATCAAGACAAAACAATGCTTAACTAAACAAACAAAATTACCTAGCTAACTGCTGTTTGAATTTAAGACCATTTTGAAAATACCATGTTGTGAAAACTTTATCGGGCTTTTGATAGAACATAAAGAAATGAAGGCATGCATGCAAGGTGGGAAAAATTTACAAAACTTGTTTTTCTTGCTAATTTATAATTTGTGATTTCAATAAAGAGAGTTGATACATAGAGCTCAACTCTATAACTTGGTTCTAAGATACCAATTAGGGGTTTCCTTTCAGACCAGATGCCAGACACCAGATGCAACATCCAGTTGTTGGACACACAAAATTACTTTCTAAGTGTGGAAATTGTCGATTGTACTGTCATGAATGGGTCTTCAATAGCGATAGTGACTCAGCCTTTGGATCAGATGATCGGACCATCTCAAGAGAGCAGCACGAGATTCGTACACTCTTTCTATATGGAGTCTGTTTTGGTATCAACAAAAAAAATTAACAACTGCAAACTTGTACTGATTATAATTGCCTTTTGTGAGCACTTTCAGCTCCTCTAGATCTAGAGACCTTCCCAGTAAACCAATTCTAGCACAGGAAACACAAAAAACTGCATTTTCGATAGTCCAGTTTTATAAATTTTCCTGGGCAGCATGGCCCGGACTCCCCTAGGAGTTTGTGTCGTCTGCTACTGTAAATGAAACATTGCATCAAATGCTTCCAAATTCTAACAAAAACTTTGACCAGTACACCGTCAGTGGATTTCATTTAACACAAGAGGAGCCTATTACAACACTAAGTGGAACTTTCTGTTGACATGGATACCAAATCAATTGTTTAACCTTTAACTGAATGGGCAGCATTATTTATTTGTGTATTTGTTTGTATATTCTTATATCTATATAAAATTATGTACTTACATTTTTTCATGAATCTATTAATAATTTATATGATTACGTACCAGTACATGTTATCTTACTATCACTGTGTTAATTTGTCAAAAGAAAAAATATTAAAAAGGTGCCAAAAACACCTTTTGAAGTAATTATTTGATTGCACACTTTAAAAATCTCTGAAACTTTTTTTGACTAAAGGAAAGAAAAAAACTCAAAGATGAAATCTTTTTTTACCCAAATTACTATTACCTAGCTACTAAAGACCCACTTTAGCATCAGGTCCTTTGACAGTAAAAAATATTTACAAAAACGTAAGAAACAATAAAGAACACCATAAACTCAAAATTACTCACTTAACTTACCCACAAATAACAAATTAATGTGAATGTTCTGTCAACTGAAACCCTTATTTTGCAGACTTATTCACTAAATAATTTCTTCATTGTCCTTGTCAGGTTTATATATACACTCTGCATGTTTTGTACTTTCGTTGATAACATTCTAACAATGCTTAGGCAGACTTCTCTAGGGTAGCACTAGCCCAGGGTTAAATTCGTAACCTATATTCTTGTTTCTAACCTCACACGGACTAATTTGAACTGTAATTTAGGAATTCACAAGATTTTTTCATTGACAATCTAGACAGCATGTTATAAGAACTGTAAACCTTACCTTGGAGAAGAAATTACTGCTGAAGTTTTGGCTTAACTGAGGGTTAAAGTTAACAAGCATTTGAACAACCCAGCCCAGGTGAGTGGCTTAACCGAGAGTTAAAGTTAACCAGCCTTTGAGCAACCCAGCCCAGGTGAGTGGCTTAACCAAGAGTTAAAGTTAACCAGCATTTGAGCAACCCAGCCCAGGTGAGTGGCTTAACCGAGAGTTAAAGTTAACCAGCCTT
>JAOBRD020809169.1:0-13444 GCA_027575215.2 Hydrozoanthus sils
ATATCAGTTTCATTCTAATGGGCCTGTCGGTCAATGATTATTCATTGCTTTACGAGTCTCAGGCGTGGGTTTAAAAGGCCATCTCAGCATCTGGGACAGTCTCTGTTTTTATATTCGCTACGTACCCCTTCTAAAAGCAATGGACTGGTTCAAGAAAAAAACTGACATTGCCTGGTTAGCCTGGTTGGTAAGGCACCAGTCTGTTGTGGTTGACAATTCCAGGTGCCAAACATTCACTCAGGGTCCCAAAACAATTCAAAAGGTGCAATATATCTTTGCTGTAACTTGCAAAAGGTTAGATCTTTGATTCAAGTCTTGTATTACATTAAACTGTAGGCCCTCAGAGTCTAATAATTGGGTTGTAAAATCTGTTGGATTTCCCTTCCAATTAGTGAAGACTATAAACCAAACCAGTAATAAGCTGCAAGAGTCAATAATATTAATAGTCAAGATTTTAAAAAAAGATTGGATTTTAAAAGTAAACTAACTTGTAACCATCTAGCTAAATTGTAGATGGTTGAATTTGAAACTTAATTTTACTTTTAAAATTCTTCATTTTTTAGTTGATTGCAAAGTAGCCACTAACCTGAAGCCAAATGTGAAGTACGTAGAGAACTATCCAGAAACCAACAACCAGATAGGTACTTGGAGAGCGAAGCATTACTTCTACGAACAAATCTCGACGATCAAATCTACAACTCCCAAGGCATTTAGCAAGAGTCCTTAACGACCGTTAACTTTGCCCTTGCAGCATTCACAACAACATTTCCAAAAGTATGATTTACCGGAGGCAAAAAATCAAAAGCCTTTGAAGCATTTTCTTAACATACCAATCACGTGTATTTTTGTTAGCAAAACTCGATATTCGAAATAAAGAAAACAAAATTTACGTCGTCCATCAGTCATCTGTGTAGTAAAGCTGGCGGTAATATATCCATATTTTGTAGTATATTGTCGTTGAGGTAAGAAAGGAAACAAAAATTAATATTTACAAATAATAGTATTGTGATCAAACAAAAAGATCAGAAAACTACAATATCAGCCATTTTGTATCCAGAGCCGTGAGAGAACTGGTAACGAAGGTATTGAGTTGACTATATTCACGGGGGAGGGGTGAGGTCCAGCTGGTCTTGATATCTAATGTGAATACATATACGTAATCAGTTTCTCACGATATTTTATAATTTTTTAAAATCCGCTTATGAGGCAGACACATTTGTTTGTCATGTTTGCTTGATTGTTTTTCACAACAATTGATAAACTGGAGCTGTAAAGAAAGTTTGCAAAGCAAATTATTGCTTAAAAATTGAAAATTGTGGCAGCGGCATTTTGATTTGTTCAGACGAAAATGCGACACTTGAAAAAGATGCGACAAAAAGATAAAAAAATGTGGGACAAGCGACATCCGAGCACCCCTTTGTAGGCCCCATTTAAGACATCAAGCAATTTTCAAAGTTCAAGTAGTACTTACTCATTCTTTAGAAATCGTGTTTCTCTATTTGAGAGTCAATGAGTCGTTTGGTTCTGGCTCATGCAGCAAACTGTACCGTCTGCATGTGGTGCAAATCAAATCTAATTTAATCCAAAATGCAGTCTGCGACTTTTTTGTCTATAGGCAATTTGATTTGTACAAAGCCTTTTGCCGTTACGCCATTTTTTTACTCTTTTTTTATATAAAATTTATATAAATATAATTTTTATGCAAAACCATATCTATGTAAAATAATAACTAATAAGAAGAAAAATCATACGTATATAAAAATCATTATGCTATCAAAAATGCAGTTAATTGATTTCCTGCAGAATGCGGAAGGATGAGAGACGAATGTTCAGTCTACAAGATAGTTTCCATGATAATAAAATCGATGCACAGGCAAAAGTTCTGCTCTTAGATCGTTTTGAAAACAAAAGTAATTCTATTGGAGTATAGTTTTCTACATGCTTGCACCGCAATATAAAACGTAAACGCGGAAGGTCAGTCGGGAACTGATCATTGACCAGTTTTCTTCATCTCGGCCTTGGCCTTAAACTAAAGATTGCGCGCTCCGATCTTTGCTCCTGTGACTTAAAAGCAAGACTTAACCAGGCGATCATATAATCAGAAACTAAAAATGTTTACTACAATTCTTGGTTTTAACGCACACCCTTGAGACGCAAAAGACAAAAGACGAAGCGACCATGTTGGTGTCCTACACAAAAGAAAATAAGTTCAACTCTTTTGTTCAAGGGCACCAACATTGCCGCTATGACGTCAGGTGATTTGGTCCGGGGGGAGTCCGCTAGCGGATTTGGTCCGCGGGAAGACCAAATCCGCTGTTACACCGGCAATAAATATCGTCAATTATCAAATTTTCAGTCTCCAATATTCCGTTTCTAGTGTTCTAATTGGTCCACTCAATCTGTTACCAGCTCAAAAACCGAATTGACTACTGTGTTGTGTAACAAAGCTGAAATATGGTTGTGAATAAATTTTAGCTGTCATAACTCAAGAAATTCAATAAAACAATTACTTCATTCGCGCTTGTTGGATACGGATGACTTATAGCCACAGCCGACTCGGCGCTACGCGCTTCTTTGCTATTTACCATCTAATATATAAATTAAATCACCTCATATTCAACGCCCGCTCTTGGAATAGTTTTTACAGCAGTTCAACCCCGGTAATTCGAACTACCGCTTGTTCGAACAAAATCTTTTTTCCTCCAAGACGATTAAAAACTCAAACTCGTTTGTTTCGAACCCCCGCTTACTTGAATATGTTTCTCTTCCGAGTCTCATAGTTGTACTGTTTGCACTCGAACAAGAAACGAAACAGTCCGAGGGCTTGAGTTTTAAAGCCGTTTTTATACCCCAAGTCAAATTATGGAGAGTAAGCTTTTGTTCGCATAAGGATTTTCAAATTACCCGAATTCGAATAACCACGAGGTTCAGCTGTACATAAAATCAGAAGCACAAGACCCGGTTTGGGGGGATTCTCCCTACATTGGGGTAGTTGGTATGACGGTCGTATTTTTTTAGGGGTTGTTAAAAGAAAACCCGTGTTAATCAAAGAGCTCGATGTTTTTTAGGGTTGAAAAACGTGAAGCAATTAGACTGTTTGCAGCCTCTTGTTTTGGTAAACGTGCGCACTGATAAGAAGTTAAAACAAAAGTCTTATGGCGAACGTCCTATTACGCGCGCGCCTTTATTCACTGTATGTCATGTTTAGCGCAACACGAGGGGACGACCCGCTAACTATCCAGTTAAAAAAGTTAAAAATGATTTTTTTTAACTTAGTTGCCTTGATATTTTTTAGGGTATTTTGGGGACTTTTCCGACGGCCATCCCTACCCTTTCAACCCCGAGGTACCCCTCCCCCAGGCATAAGAACCATATTTTGATTTTCTGGGGCATTTTTGTGAATTCAAGACAAACTGCATTACATTTCTCCTGATGCATAGATAATTAGACAATGACAGAGATCGCCACAATGCTAAGTACTTTGTTGAGAATGTTGTACTATTTGTATTTAGTTGACTTTTTCTTTTTTTAAAGAAAAGAAGCAAAGACTTTTCAATTCAAGGCGACCATAATCTCTAAACCCGGATTTTTATTTTTACTTCTTGTATAGTTCTCACTATATTGAAGGGTTTTTGAATATCGTTTGGCTAGCAGCCATTTCCTCATCCCTCAAAATCTGTTGGTTTTAATCTCTTTGTCCCTCATCTAGACGTCAGTCACTATTTGACTTTCCTTTTTCTTCACTTTCTCTCAGACTGAACTTTTGTATTAAGTAGAATTTTCTTTTTTATAACAAAAAGTTCTGATCATTTAGTTTTTCTTTTGATAAATCGAAAGGTCACTTGAGTAAGGGTATTGCTTTAATAGCTCACAACCGTTTGATCATTTACCCTCAATACGTTCCATTCTCATCATCTCTCGTCCATCATCACCACTGATGGACTGACAACACCCACTTCCTTTCTATTGTTTCTTGCCTAATGTCATCCAATACAATTGCAAATCACCCAGGTAGATATCTAGCAAAGCTCAGTTTCACCATTCACCATCCAAAATCATCCAGCTCCACCAAGCACTAGTCAACATCAACATCATCTGGGATAACCCAACTTAAACCCCTATAATGTAACATTATGCAGGGTTGCAGAGATACACTTCAGAGACCAGACATTTGACTTCACTCTCTCTCAACACATACAGCAATACCCATCCCTCCCCCTATACAAAGTGCAGCGACCCCCCTGTGCCCTCCAGTTCTTTTTAAGGCAAGCAGGAGGGTCACAAGAATTCTGCTTCCAGAAGCCCCAATAGGATGACCAAGGGCAATGGCGCCTCCATTGATATTCACCTATGAAAATAATTTAAACAAGAAAGTCATTATTAAATAAACAATATCAAGTGCAACAAGGTAGGCCAGGGCAGAGTGAATGCTACACATTTCCTTTTTCTGTTAGAGAAGCACATCAAGAAACAGGGACTAATGATTGATTCAACGCATCTTATTTCATTATAACCACTAGATAACATAAGACTGTAAAATGAAAATCTTATTTTTTCCCATGAATTTCCTGTAAGCAGCTTAAATTCAGGAGGGCTTAAATATGAAAAAAGTTGTGTTTTAAAAAAAGCAAGTGAGTTTTAAAGCATTGTAAAATTTTTTTGAGGTCCTCTGCTTGCAACGGATTTCAGACTGATTTTTACTTTTTGTCAAAATGCTTGCAGTTGTTGATACTACAAACACTACAATTTTGTTTGAACTCATCAATGCCAAATACTTTTCCGCATTTCAAAAATTTGTTCCTATATCAGCCTTTGGGCTTTTTTTTCTTGAGGGAAGGGGGATTTTCTGCCATGGTGACTGGCAATGCTCAACCACTATCAAAAATAAGAAAAATAGAAAGTAATTTTCGCTCTTTACAAGGTGAGAGGATAGATCATAAGTCATCAAACTCTGTTGAAATTCTTTGTATGAAATATTTATAGATAATTAAAACTAAACATTTAAATATGGGATTTACATTCTTCGAAGATAAGTAAAATGAAAGGGTAAAGCTTAGTGTTAGCACTTAAAACCACAGACACAAATGATTTAAAACAACCAAATTTGACTGAAAGGGTTAAATTAAAACCAACCTTGTTACTATCAAGGCCAAGTTCTTTAACAACTGCACATGACTGTGCAGCAAATGCTTCATTTAACTCAAACAAATCAATGTCGCTGATGCTCCAACCAGCTTTCTCTAGCTATGAAAGAAAAAAATTTGTGTTTATAAACAAAGTGTATTTATAACTTTTCTATAATAATATGGGTGAATTAAAATTTTAGTAACATTTGTCAACATCAAAATTATCCTTACAGCCACAATAAAAAATATGTTGTGTAGTATAAGAAATATGATTGTTCACTAAAATCTTGCATTGTTTAGGATTACTGAAAATCAACATACTTGAAAAATGTGTCTTCTGATCAAACTTTGCAGCAGTGCATGATGGGTGACAGAAATACATAGTATTATAATGCAAACACTATGGAGATAAAAAAAAAACTTCATCTTGGAAAACAAAAAATGATACCCTATGCATTTTAAACTTTGTGCAAGAACTGCCTTGGCATGAGTAAAAAAGAAGAAGAAGAAAAGCACTTCAAATTGAAATGTCCTTGTTGCCAGTAAATTAAAATCCACTTTTAAAAAGTACCAAATGCATTGATTTCCTAAAGTAATGGAACTGACTTAGTTGTTTGACCAACCAATCACAAACAAGAATAACTCACTGCTTTCCTGGTAGCTGGGATTGGTCCTGTGCCCATAACAGAAGGTTCAACCCCTCCTTGGGCCCATGAAACCATTCGACCAAGAGGTGCCACCCCTCTGTTTACTGCCTCAGCATATGGCATGAGAACAACTGCAGCTGCTCCATCATTCAGCCCAGATGCATTTCCTGCAGTAACTGTCCCACTACCATCTTGTAGAAAGCACGGTTTAAGACGGGCGAGGCCTTCTTTTGATGTGCCATGTCGAGGGAACTCATCAGTTGTTATATCAATTTTACCTGAAACAGGTCAACATGAAACAAAAACTGATAAAGACAGCAATGAGTGTAGCACTGAAGAATCATAATTATAATGGTTAGCCATATCCTTAAGCATTGAAAAATACAATAAAGTTATATTATATTGAATGTTATATTATAGTGTGTTTGACTCGTAATCCTAGGCTTGGGAGTTTAAGCCTTGGTCAGACCACTGTGTTGTGTCCTTGAGCAAGACACTTTACCCGACTTGTTCCAATCAACTCTGCTGTATAAATGAGTACCAGCTTCTGCTGGGGCATCAACTTACAATCGATTAGTGTCCTGTCAAGGGGGAGTAATTAAGACTCTCATGTGCTTAGCACTTTGGAAACTGGAGATAAGCGCTTGCCCAATCAGCAACTTGGCTCAAGAATATATTTAGCTATAATTTTATAATTGTATAGTGTGACATGAAGAATCAAAAAGCCTCTTATCGTAAGCCATAGCTTTTAGCATTAACAATACATCAAAATTAATATAAAATTCAAAAACTTAATAGTTTACTGTATGAATCTTTTTGCTGTTTTTAAATGGCAAATAAATTAGCTATAATTGCAAAACCATTATCATGTACAAAGTTGACTGTGATCTAAAAAGGGCTGCGATGTCTGCCCAATACATGTCTTGGTCATTATCATTATTAGTTATATTAATATTATTATTTCATTATTATTATTATTATTATTAAGAGTTAATATTGTTGTTTTTATTATAGTTATTATAATTATTTATAATTCTTTTGTTGACACTATAATAATTTAGAATATATAACTACTTCCACTGTGAAGAGCTGGATGCTTGACTTTGCTTATATCAAGAAAATCAGTCATGTTCTAACTAGGAAAGCAATTAAAACTACCTTTCTTAGGTACATTGACTGCGACAGCAATGATCTCCTCATTAAATAAGCCACTCTTTTGGGCAGCCTCTGTGCGATGCTGGGAGATAAGAGCAAACTCATCCTGTTGTTGTCGAGTTATCTGCCACTGCTTGGCGACATTTTCAGCTATATCAAGAATTAGCAAAATAGTTTATCATATATATAATGGACTACTAAGTATAATGAGAAATATCAATTAATAATAATTGTTTTAAAAATTAATATCAAAAATGATTTTATTAATCATTAAAAATAATTATGAAACAATAATAATAATGATAATAAAAAAATTTTCTAATAACAATCCATCATTTTGGTTTGGGATACTTAACTGTTTAACTTTATAATAAAGGATCATAAACTATTAGTAACTAATATGGATTACTTTGTAGATAACAATCTAATTCATGTATATTTATCCATGGGTTCTCAGGTATGCAAATATCAATTTAACACTGTTAACAGATCTATGTGAAATACACAACATCAAATTTGAAAAAGGTGACAGTATTATAATTATATTTGATTAGACTACGAATAACCCCTCTTTTCCTCCAAGGAAATCGTCGAAAATATTGAATGTTGAGAAAGCCAAGAAGGCAGGGCAAGGACAATAAAATGAGAGGGGGGAGGGGGGAAGGAGAGAAAGGGAGAGAAAAGAGGGGACTACAGACAACCCATTGTTAAAAACTCTGCGCTGCCGTTGGCAGCCTCACAATTCTGATTGGTCAGTTTAGGCAGGTCACAACATGTTGGCATCTCCAGTTTGTCTTATGTGACAGACAGTGAGATTATTTTTAAAATGTTATGGCAGCTTTTACAAAGTACTGAGAACGTTTCAAAGTTGAAACCAGAACAGGAACCTGCATTAGAGGCTTTTTTTAATGGCCAGGACATGTTTTGCGTTCTTCTGACAGGTTAATTTGGAAGAAACCAAATATATACTAGTTTTGTTCAAGAATTTCATAATCGCTCAACAGTTCTTGGCATCATTGTGACCAGATTTATTTAGTATACATATTTCTTATCATGGCAAATGTCATTTAAAGAACAGAGAAATGTGGTAGGACCTTTGCTTTGAGGAATTGATTTATTTGCCATTCTTCCTACGGGAATAGCCAGAAAAAGTGTTATCTATCTGGCGTTTGTTTCAGAGAAAAAACAACAAAACCGCATGTTGACAGTTAAGGGTTTTTTTACCACTGGGTCATGGTGGGCCAAGTTATGAAGTTCTAAGTTCTAGATGCGGCGCCCTTTCCCACTTCTTCTCGCAAAAGTATCTTAAAATTCGTGATCTGGCGTACGGAAAAAAATTCATCACAATGGTAAATATCTGTTGCTTTAATCTAATACCCCCTCAGTCCACTGTGCTGTAAACCAAATCTTTGGATTCTATTATAGTTTTGCCTTAAAAACTGGACTTTTTTGCCTTTGATATTGGTTTGGTTCTCGGGAAGAATGTGGCGACTTTCACGTTAAATTGAAATGGTCCGGCGTGCAGCTTTCAAAATATATCTGATCATTTGCGAACACTCAAATAATAATATAGCTAAACATTACATTTCATACTTTAATAGCACAAGAAGCACTAACACATTCTGAAATGTTTTTGGTCTTTTTCTTAATGTACAAAGTAGATAGATATTGCCGAAATAAAAATTTTAAGATCTGACAGAATGTTTTGGTATTAAACAATTTTTCTCATCTGTTCTGCAAACAGATTTTCTGCTGTGATCGATACTCTGGCTGCCTTTCATTTCGCCGAATTTTACGTTAAATGTAGAAATCTTGCAATTGAAGTAGCGGCAGACTCTAACAATTAGAACTGAAAAATGAACTGCACCGTTTCTTAATTAGTAAAGAGATTTTCCAAACTCATCTTCCTAAAAACTGTGATGTTTTTTTTTTGAACACATGAATTATTATTGAATAGAGAGAGTGTTATGTTATATGACAGCCGCTCAAGATTTAGAATTTGATTGGGTAATTTAAATCTGATTGACAAATGTACTGTAACAAGTGGGCGGCAGGTTTTTTTTCAATAGCTTGTCTGTAGTCCCTATTTTTTCTCTCTCTCCCTTTCCCCCTCCCCCCTTTCTCGTTAGTTTTTATCCTAGTTCCAATTTCCTTGCATCCGCTATCTAGATTTACGGTGGCTTCGTCAAACTAAAGAGGAAAACTAGGGACTGCTCGCGGTCTAATATTTGATATGGGGTCCCATCTGTGAACCCTACCCTTGATCTTTACTATAACTAGTTAACACTAATACCCTACCTGTTATACCCATGTGATAACCATTGAATGCATCAATCAAACCATCAGACAACATGGTATCAACAAGTGAAGCGTCACCCATCTTACGAGGAAACCTGATATTGCAGCAGTGACAAGCCTAAAAAATAACTTGTAAACAATTTAAGAAAGCAAAAAAGAGCAATCAAAATTTTAACCATTTCTAATGTTAGATTAATAGCAATAGCAACTAACCTTGGGATATATACATAAATTATATAATATAAAATTATATTATATATTAAAAAAGTGTCTCATCTTTTATTGCAAATAAATACTTAAACATTAGTGAAAAAGTTAGGTTCTTCTTTGCTATTCTGCTACAATTGTTTTACTGCCATAATCAATGCAGACCTCAAACTTTGTTTTGCTAACCTAGGCCTGGATTTTGTAGGACACTTGTTACTAAACATGCTATCCTATTTATTTTGTCTTTCAAACTTGCAGAAACTGTGCCATTTTCAGTCCTTTGCTGCACATGTCAAATGGGTTAAAACTTTAAAAACAAGGGATTGATCTTGGTCTTGTAGAATTTCATTAAATTCAAAATTTTCACTCAGTAAATGTGTATGAAAAAATTTACATCAAGTTTTTAATGACAAAGTTGTTGTTTACTTACTTGGCTCATGCTTTCTTGGCCTCCAGCGACAACAATGTTTGAGTCGCCATTCTTGATAGCCTGGTAACCAAGGGCGACAGCTTTTAGGCCAGATCCACACAGCATATTCACACCATAAGCAGGCACGCTAACAGGTATCCCGGCATGTACTGCAGCTTGCCTAGCTGGTCCTTGTCCCATCCCTGAAAATTAAAATCCATCACACAATTAATTTTCTATAATTATAAAAAATTTTACTGGTAGTTAGAAAAGCAAAACATAATGCGGTCAATGCTTAATATTTTGTCCCACAAAGGACTATTCAAAACGAGAAAAATTTTGCATTGTATTATCATGATAAAGATCTATAAAATAGCACCAGTGAACCTCGTTCACAGATTGGTCAAGAGATTGAGAAATCCATGTCTGTAAGAGAGTATGTACACGGACATGCTTTTGGCTGTTGTTTGATAAAAAACTTGAAAGTCACTTGCTCATGATGGCTCACAACTTTTCAAGTTTTTGTTTTCAATTCTCCAAACATCCACTTACATTTATAAAAAAAAGTACACACAAAGGGAATGCATTTTATTGCTTTAATATTTTATAACCAGCCACAACTTTCTAGGCTTAGAGAAACTGTTACCAAACTCTGAGACAAAATTCCACAAAGAAGTTATCGATGCAGTAGATGTTTTAAGTGATGTTTTTGAAGCTACACTGTACATTGTCCAAAAGTGTTTTCTTGTATTTTTTTTTTACTTTCTTTTTGCTTTAATCTAAACTTTAGTTTGACTAGCTCCCAAGAAATCAATACAGATCTAAGTTCTTAATAGATGCACAAAAAGTTTTTGACATGTCTGGAAAATAATTCACTACAAGTATTTGAGTTTAATACTCTTTGGCTTTCTCTGTTGGGAATTCCAATCCACTTTAAAATTTGAAAAATGAAACTTTTGATGAATTTCTTTAGCTTTCATTACTATTATTGATTTCATCATTATTATCACTATTATTTGTATTATTTATTATTGCTATCATTACTTTTATTATTTCTATCATCATTATTATTATTATTATCATTATTATTATTGTTGTTGTTGTTATCACTATTATTACGTGTGTTATATGGCAATCATTGTTGCTAATAAAAATATATGCAGAAAGAAAAACAATTTAACTACACTAAAAAAGATGTATCCTTTCTCAAGCCTACTGGCCCATTAGGCCGGCACTTATCTCCGGTTTCTGTAGTGTTAAGCAGATGAGAGTCTTTGACTCCTCCTAAACAGGACACTAATCCATCGCAGGTTAGCTCCCAGCAGAAATGGTACTCATTTATACAGTTGAGTCATCTGGAACAAAATCGGGTAAAGTGTCTTGTTCAAGGACACAACACAGTGGTCTGGCCGGGGCTCGAACTCGCGACACTAGGATTACGAGTCAAACACGTTAACTGCTCAGACACTGCACCGCCGAAATTTAACTATGTACTGGCCAAACCAAGAATGGAATGAAATTTCTATCAACACTTTATTTGAACAAGATTTTATGTAACTTCTCCCACTGTAAACAGTGTGCTCCATTGCAAAGCCCAGTCCATGTTTCTTTCTATCACTCTCCTCAGTTATCTTATCATCTACTATTATTAGCATTATTAGACAGATTATTGTTTTTATTGCTAATACCATTATTAATTTATTACTCTTATTATTAATTTACTATCATTATTATTTTTGCTATTGCCACAGACATTTTCATAGCTTTTGTGTTTATCATGATCGAAAATCTAGAGATAACCTTCTCAGTAAAAAAATAGTTTAATGAGCCAACCTGCTGTCAAAACTTGTCCCATTATTACTTCAGACACGTCATCTGGCGGGCATCTCGAACGTTTGAGGGCCTCCTTAATTACAACTGTTCCTAGTTCGTGAGCTTTCAGCGAGCTCAAACTCCCATTTATTGTACCGACTGGGGTCCTCACTGCACTCGTAATCACAACATCCTCGCTTTTATAGAGGACAGAGGCCATAGCGAACTAAACTTCGAGTTCTTTGGTTCAAGGCAGTCAGCAGATTCAAAAGCAAAACTATGCGCACAAATCCACCACGCATGTTCTTTTTACTTGATACCGCTGGCAAGGCTTTGTGCAAACAACGCAATTGAATTTATCGCTGTCAACAGAGAGGGCTTACATTTTGTGTTTTTTAGAAAAGAAGAAAAGTCTTTTGTTGTAAATTTAGGTAAACTTGTTTTATTACAGTTACTGTTACTTCCTTTAAGAAAATTTGAACAAATCGGAAGATTCTACGAGGAAAATTCATGATGGATACACCAACTGGTGAAGGAACCTCGAGTTCAACTTCCGATGCAGCGAAGAAGAGAATGGAACGATTGAAAAAGCTCAGAGAATTAAACCTTAGAAGGGTAAATCCGTTAGTTGCATTCAACCATCTTTGATTTAAGTGTTGTTAAATAGTTTTCTGTAAATTAGATTGAACAAACTGTGTCTTATACTCTGATCTGAGTGTTGTTTATTTAATAGAGTGAGAAAGAATACAATCGTTTCTTGTAAAGATTGATAGAAAGTCTAGATGAGATTAACCCCGAACAGTTCACATGTTCCTTATAACTATTTAACCAAACAATGGTGCGTGTTTCTGTGGTCAAACATTAAAATTTCAGTGATCATCTCGAGAGGTACGTAAACTGTGACATGCTATGGCCTGTAAACCGTTTTCACGCAAAAATACATTAAACATATCAAGAAACTGTGGCCAGCACGAAATTCAGCGCATCCGTATTAGCAGAATTTTGTAAACATTTCCGAAAAACTAATGCAGATATGAAGTTTTGAAACTTGATCTTCCGCCCTTATTATTACAGAGAAATGTATGGGAAAAACATGGAAACGAGGATGGAAAGGCATCGTTGCCTGTTCACCTTACTTTTCATTGGAAAATTATCCAGTTTCAAACCTTCATATCTCCGTCAAATTGTGGACAATCTTTATGAGACTTTATTATTATTAATGTGCTGAGATTGACTCTGGACTTGTTTTCGTGATAAATTGAATAAATTTATATGCCATGCTAGCATGGTAAAGATATATAAATGGCCAAATATTAGCCGAAAACAAATTAGAAACAGAACTTTATCCTTTGAAGAAGATCGTCTTTCTTAAAAATTCATACTGCAATGTATTAAGTTTTATTGATATATCTAGGTGTTTTAGCCTGCCATCTGGTTAGCCCAGTTGGTAAGGCTCCAGTCTGTCGTGCGGGAGGCTCAGGTTCAATTCCTGGTACCGGACCTTCACTCTAGGTCTTAAAACAACTGAGGAGAAGGTGCTGCATTTGCTCTAACATCTGCAAATGGTTAGACCATTGCATCTTCTCAGATAAGGACATTTAACCATTGGTCCCGGGTGGCAGGTCTCAAAGGGGACCTTGAGTCTTAGTATTTTAGCACCCGCCGCTGCTTACAACAACAAGAGTAAACGTTGCCACCTCTGCCTCACAGAATAACTCTTTTTAATCACATCATGTAAAGACTCTTTATTAAACAAAAGATCAGAACTCATTTCTAAATGCCGCCACGAG
>JAOBRD020809381.1:0-13443 GCA_027575215.2 Hydrozoanthus sils
GACAACAAGAAGACCAGAATCATTCCCCGCCATCTTCAGTTGGCCATCAGGAATGACGAGGAGCTGAACAAACTTCTGGGTGGCGTTACAATCGCCCAGGGAGGTGTACTGCCCAACATCCAGGCTGTTCTTCTGCCCAAGAAGACCGAGAAGAAGGCCAAAGCTTAAGTAAACTGCATTTTTGCAGTTTTAAATCCTAACGGCTCCTTTAGGAGCCACCAAGTCTTACAAAAGAAAATGGTTAATTATGAAAAACTACTAGTCTATTTAAAACTATATTTCATTAATTTTATTTATTTTTTCCAAGCACTTACTCTTTCCACGGACAATACTTACGACAGCTTGCATTTCCCGCCTAATTAAATTATACTTCGGTGTATCTAGAACTTTACAACCGCAATATAATATCGACAAAAACTATTTCTTCCAAGCCGAATACAGTAATCAGCTGGTAGTATTTCTATAGATTTTGTGGCGAAGACGCAAAGCTGAACAAAACACAAATGCGACTTCTGTTAGTTACAAAATTCTGATCTTTGCATATCTTTGCTTTGAGAGCTGGTGTAGCAAGGGATTTTGGACCCCCTCCCCCCCAAAAAGGGAATTTATTGAAACGTGGTTAGGCCACAATAATTTAATTTCCTGTTTTTCGAACCCGCCAAACTCAGATTTTCGAAAATTACAAAAATAAAATAAATTATCCGAAAATTGAAAATAAAGAAAGCTCTTAGCATTTTCCCGTTTAAACGTTTTTTGTACTTGTGCATATTCCGAGATGAAGTTTGTGCCTTTATTTTCGATCGAAAAGCAACACAGGCAACAGAAGCCTTGGGTACACATGCGTGACCAAGAGAATCGTCAGTGGAAACATCTTATCGGTTGAATCAGTGTTGAATAAAATGCGTGTGAAATAAATTACATGCTTGACTTCCGTTCTTTTTTTTCTGGCCAGGAGGAGATTGCCATTATGTCAGTGTGAATGCGAATGGAAGAAAATATTTCGGAGGAAAGACCTTCGAAAAGAAGCTGACCGAATTGTCACTCTGTGTACCTGCTTCAGATGTGCTCTCCGAGTTTGAAACTAACGTTCACCGACACTTCCAAATTGAAATTGTTTACATCTGGGAACGAATCGAGTTGTACAAACAGCAGTTTCGCTTGACACACCTTTTGTTGTGATCGCCGACTGAAATGAAATGAAAGTTCTGTTACAACCATATTTGTGTTGAAAAAAAAAAATTTCCGGTTCCGCAATGTTGATATTGATTGCTGGACAGATTACTGCATCGCGACTTTATTAAATTTGATTGAAATATATATATATATATTTCCGTTTTTTGTATTATGTTATAGTATAAAATAATCTGGCCCGAAATACGAGACGGGTACGCAATAGACCCTTTTCACGCAAAAATATATTAAACAAATCAAGAAACTGTGGCCAGCATCAAATTCAACGCATCCGAATTAGCAAAACTGCAAAATTTGGTAAACACTTCCCAAAAACTAATGCAGATATGAAGTTTTGAAACTTGATCTTCTGCCCTTTTTATTACAGAGAAATGTATAGGAGAACACCTTCAGTTTTCATTGGAAAATTAGCTAATTTCAAACCTTTATATCTCTGTCAAATTGCGGCCATCTTTATGAGACTTTGTAGCTTTACTATTACTAATGTGCTGAGATTGACTCTGGACTCGTTTTCCCGAAAAACTGAATATATATCTATGCCATGCTAGCGTGATAAAGGTCTATTGAACCCGCGACCCTCCGTGTTTTAGTCGAATGCTCTAACCACTGAGCTACTGGAGACTCTACGATGAGCAAGGATCGATTTTTGGGTTTAGACTGGAACCGCATCGCGCGGTTACGCAGTCCACTAAATGACTGACGCACGTGAACTCACTAACAGCATCACACTGTCACATTAAAGCATATCTACGATGCAGCCAAACAACCTCCTATGTGAGTATATAAACGACCGAACCAATAATTAAATGATATTAAAGACAAGGAGAAACTCGTAAAAAATCCGAGCCCCAGATGGGAATTGAACCCACGAACCTTCGTGTAATACATTTTGTCGTGTAATATCAAAAAGTGAAGGTGTAATAGGTTGAGTTAAAATTCACACGTGCAAAACTGAGTTGTACTGAGTGTATCATCTGACGGTTTTAATTCTTTAATCGCTAACAATCTTCTGACAAAGAGACAAGTTATCTGAATTGGCAAAAATCATACTGGTTGCGTGTTCAACAGTGAAGCACGCGCGCGAGTTGTAAAGTTTGTTTACACAACGGAAATCTCGCGAAAGTTCTTTTTTGAGTGACAAAAAACATAAAACTAAGCGTGAAAAGTAGTTTTCTCATTGTACTGTCGTGAATTTTATTATTGTCGTAAAATGCGCACCTTGAATAGACCCTTTTCCAGTTCCAGGCCGCTAATAAAAATAGACTGTTGGCGCACGTACTCTGGGTAAGCCTCGAACTGAAGTAAAGTATTCACAAATTCCAGGGAGAAAAGGTGTTATTCACAACTCAGTGTATTGTTTTGTTTTAAAATTCCGTTCCTCCATGCTGGAATTTGTGAATTTTTTACTTCAGTTCGAGGCTTACTCTGAGTACGTGCACCAACAGTCTATTTTTATCAGCGGCACCTGGAACTGGAAAAGGGTCTATTGTAATAGCTTTTGTCGTGAATCATTATATCTGTCATGAATATATTGTAATAGTTTATCGTAAATTGTAATAAAGTACCTGTCGTGAATTGTAACAAGTCATTTGTCGTGAATTGTGATGCGACTTGAAATCTTTCTTTTTTTTCCCATTCATAGCCATATATAATTTATTTAGACGGCCTTATTTTCTCGCAAATAATATAAAATGTAACCCTAGCAATAGTTAAGGGCAAATTTTTTTTATTGGCAACACTGAGTAACGGGTGTGCAATAGCAAGATTTTCTTTCTAATATTTTTCGAAAGTGACTTTCGCCCGAGCTAAACTGCGATTCGTTCTTTTTTTTACATTAACTAACGGAAAAGGAAGAACTCAATATGTTCCCTTTTCAAAGGTGGCAAATATGAAAGTTCGTCGAATACCGCTACAAAATACAAACTGACAGTTATCAATAATTTATATACGAGAAATTTTTTGCAACAATTTTATAATTACAATGGAAGGATCATTTAATTGGTATAGCTATGATATAACCACGATAAATCGTTCCCGAATAAGGGACTTTTCAACATTCAATTTATTTGGGAAGACTACAAGAAAACGCGCGATTTCCAACTGAAAACGCGGTTAACAGGCTTTAAGTAAAAATTATAAAAGAAACGTTTTTGCATAACGTATCAGTATTTGAAATATTGCAATTAACAAAGTTTCGAAACAAACCAAGTTCATATAATTTAACCACCCCCGCCCGTCGAAAGCTAATTAAAGCCATGCGTTGCTCCACTTTGGTATTCTATATAATATTCTTTATTTTATTGCCAAAAGAAAACGATGTCTGTACGAACGAAACTGTTTTAAAGCCTGCGTACATTATAGTTACGCCTGGACTACCACTCGGGTAGTACAAACGGGGAAGCCTTATTTTTTAACTTTTAACACTCAGTTGGAACGGAGTAGATACGTGAATCAGATTGTGATAGACCGGCACTACACAGGTGGTGTGGCCAGGAGTATTTATTGTCCCCATCCAAACTCTCTCCCCAAGTTATTTTAGGTATGCATGTTCCACCCAGGCTATAAATCTTTATCCTGCATGTTTATGACAATCAATCTGACGTTGTTCGAGACACGAATCTTTCTCACACATTGTCTGTAACATAAGGATTTAATGATGACATGCAGTTATCACAATTCACGACGGCTCAAATTTTAACAATTTACGACAAAGAGCTATTAAATTTCACGACAGCTACTGAAATTTATTACAAATTACGACAGTTTTGTTACAATTCACGACGCGTATTCACGACAGTATTACAGTTCACTAAAGTACACTCATTTAATTTTTCATACTTTGATTCTACTGAACAAGTTCTTAACTTTTTTGTAAATTTATTCATTTATTTTACATTTACAGTTTTGACGATACGAGTTGAGCAAGGTTCTTCTTCTAGTTGCAGTCCGTGTTTAACTATCTTTAATATTTTTATAGTATATTATGTTCAATTCAAAATCTTTGTTAGTATAGGTAATCGCATGGGGCAGAGTAAAATTAAGGATTAATTTCAGAGTGTTTTCAACTTTTTCCCAAATTGCAATTTGGGAAAATTTGATAACACAAGTGATATTAATCCTAAATTTTACGAGGAACCAGGCGATTACATGTTTATGACATCGAGGGCGAAATTCTTCATTCTCCGCGGGATCCCACGAGAAAGCGTTGCATAACTTAACTCATTTCTCCCAAATGAAACGAAATCTTTGCAACCTCTGAAAACATTCGGAAATCTTCAGAAGAAGTTTGAAGTTGTTTTTAAGACATTTTTAGAATTTTTTTAAAAAAATCGGAAAGTCTTCGGAGGTGTTCGGAAATCTTAGGAATTTATCGGAAATTTCCGAAAATCTTCGGAAAATGTTCCTAAGGTAGTTTTGAGACTTTTGAAATTTTCGGAAATCTTCGGAAATTTTCGGAAGTGTACCAGCGACCACTCAGCGCTAAGTAATTTTGCCCTGAATTAAAACTAAAAATGCCCCCGCTGTTATCCAATCAGCTCGAAGTAATTTTGCCCTCTATGTTATAACCAAAGTTATGAACACCTTAAGATGGAGAAAGCATTATTTGTCCCAATCTTTTTGTATGGAGTGCCTAGTGTCACAATACTGCGCTAACATCGATCGTAAGCAAGACACAAAAACCATCAATTGTTGTGCAGAACTACTAAGCTTTTAAAGTACCAATAAATAATGATAATTTTTCAGAATCTCGAGTACCTGAAAAAGAAGTTGCTTTAATTACTTTTGGTTCATTTTTATCCTAAGCCGTCTATTAATAATTTACTGTTAAAATAGAGAGAGAAAAGGGGACACTTAGGATTTTGAGAATACCAGTGACAGCGGCGTTCTATCAAAGAATAAATGGTTTATTGTAAGTTAGGCAATTAGAGCGCCCTGTCTGAATCAAATGTATAAATAGAGTTTAAAGAGTAATTGGCATTCTTGGCAAAGGAAACGTTCATTTTAAATATAATGAAGTTTTATCTTACCATTCTTTCCACAGTAGCTTCTATTGAAGCCAAACCTGTTGATTTGCTTACAACTCTCAAAGGTAGTCCCATGGAATAGCCTCATTTCATTAACATCCTTTATTTCCTCCATATTTCTTTTCGTTTGGTTATAGTTTTTAAACAATCCCGGATTCTGAACACGCTCGATCTTCTTGATGTCCAGGTTTGGCACAGCAGCCTTAATTTCGTTGTACTCCTGTTGGTTCAGAACTTGATCAAGTTCGACAAGAGAAACTTTGCTATCGTCAGGCCGTGCATCCCAGCTGTTTGGAAGTAAATTTCCTGTTTGGGAGAGTAGGGGAAAAGTAAATGTTTTAAATATACACATGGTACTGCAAGGCCGTTGCACGGGTTCAACTATTTGAGGGGGGCACAGTTACAAAAACGTGAGAAATATTCGGGGTGAGGGGCGCCCCTGGCCCTGCAACGGCCCTGCACTGCCATCAATAGTGTGGAAAAACTGATAAAGACGGTATTAGTAATACTAAGAGCAATTGTTTTGTATTGCGCTAAAGCGTTTTAAAAAAGATACCAAGAAAGTAGTTAAAAAAATAAATGTTAAATCAAACTAAAAATCCACAAAGGACACTATAAACCAATTTAGGTCTAAGTGGAACGTTCTGAGATAAATTAATTTGTTGTATCTTTGTTGTTCAACTTAACCTTTTGCATACCACCTCTTTTTATTTACCATGTAACCTTAACAATGGCGTTAGATGCACCGAAATGTCAATTCTTATCACTAACATTTTTTGTTTCGTGTATTTCAAAATCATGTTTTATAACTTTGTCCTTTTGTTATAACGTATGAAGTAAAATCGTTTTCTTAGATTTGTTAATGTGAATTGTGCTTTTCTTGTTTTATTGAATCAAAAATGACTGGAAATATAGCAAAGAGGGAAATAGCTTAGTTTTGGAAAAACAGATTTCGAAAGCGTTGTTGCCACGGAAAAAAAGTGTTCCTGTAATGAATAATTTCACCAGCGGTATATGTCCTCTGACAAATCTTTAAAAAGTCATAAAGTTGATAGGCATAAAATACTAAGGAAGTTATCAGCCCTAACCTCCCCCTTCCCTCTCCCCCTCCCTTGTGTAAAGATAACTTAGTCTAAACTTGAAGATGATTTATACATACGCAAGTCCTTCCGGCGAACTTTAACCGTTGTTCGTCCAGAAACAGAGGTCTCAGACATGTTTGCGAAGTCAATTTGGTACTTTTCGTAATCCACTGTAATAGTGACAGCGGGTAGTTTCTTTTCAAAAGCCTTTTCAATTTGGTAGTTGATTTCCACATCGTAAGGTTCCCATAATTCATCTACGTAGTAGTACCATCTTACACTTTTAAAAAGAACTTCTGCAGCTTCTTGAATACTTTCGATTTCTACTTTGTTAAGAAGGATCTCCATGATAGCAGATTGTACATTGGTAACATCTTCTCTATGACCTTGGATGCGAATAAAGCCAGTCTTTTTCTCAATTTCAACTCTTACAGCGTATTTGAACTCAAATGATTCGATCTGTTCCATTTCTCTTTTGGAAAGCTTTCCCACTGCTTTGTGGGTTAGGATAGCTTCGTTACATTCGTTAGACAGAAAAGCTTTAATTGCTTTTGTGGCAGTGTCCAGCTCTGCTTTGCTTGTTGCATATACAAGTAGCGACAATTCCATCTTCCAGGATGCCACAACCAAATTTGGCCTGCTCTTGCCGTTTGTATCACTTGAACTGCTGCCAAAAAACGGAACATAATCCAATAAAGACTTCTTCTTCTTTGTTGTTTGAAACTCTTTGACTGAACTTTCAAAAGGCCCCAACACGGATTTTTGAAATATAACAATACGTACGTTTTTCAAACTTTTTGGCTTCTCGTCGCTGAATGTTTTAAGTGCCGACAACATTGCGTGTGCAGAAGCTTCTGGATCAACTTCTTTTTTTCCTGTTCCTACGGCGGGAAAAGAAATGGACTTCATCCCGTCTTCATCTGCTTTGCGGAGGCACTCTAGAACGTCGTTTTCAACTGGATACACATTCCGGAGAAAAGATTGCGGTGACTCTATCATATGGAACACTCGCTTGCACTTCAGGTTTCCCGCTGACGTAGAAACGACTGTGCCTGGCTTTTGAGGTCCTAGTTTATGGCATTCGTCTGCAATCGAAGATCCAGCGGCTTTTGAAATAACGGCGCCTAGACCACCTTCCATCTTGAGGTCCTTTGAAGTTACAAACGCAATGCAGTCTGTTGTCTCAGAAACTATATTTCCTTCTAGAACTTTGACGTTAACCATGTCATCACAAGTGAGATCCTCTTGGGGTCTTCTAGGGTTGCGCTTGGTGGCAAATTTTGACCTTGGGGACTGTTTTATTGTGTTTTGTTTTGCTTGTTCCTCTTTGAATGCTGCAATAGTTGCTTCATCTTTATGAAAGACAACCAAAATAACCTCCTTTACCGTTGTTCCTCTGTTCTTCTTGCTGAATGTTGTGGTTTCTTCAAAAAACAGCCTAGCGACCGTCTCTCGGGGAAAACCATTAATGCCGGTGCCAATGGCAGGAAATGCGATGCTTTCGCAGTTTCTTTTCTGCGCCTCCAATAAACAATTCTGAATAACGGATCTTAACATCTGTAGAGACCATAAAATTTGTTCATAAGTAATCAGCAGAAATAACGCGGTCAGTAAGTCAAGTAAGAAACTAGAGAACCCTGGTTTTATTTATCGATCCAAACCCGAGCTGAAAAACTCAAGAATAAGGGAGAAGAAGGGTTCGTAGTACCACAAGTCGCCGAGGTGACCAGCGAGTCAGCCAGGTGGAGTCAGACCAGATCGCAGGGATTCCTAAGAAGAGGAAGAAAGTGAGGCCTACGCATACTACATTAACTCACACCAGTCAAACAACCCAATAGTCGAGCTACAAATTAATGGCAACCCCCTCCCACTACACGTGGACACACAGGCGGACGTCACAGTCATCACAGAGAAACATCACGAAGGGATGAGAAACAGTCCACTAGAAGTAACCAAAGTCAAAAGGAGAGGGTACTCAGGAGAAGGAAAAGGTCCAGTACTACAATTAGGAAAGTTCAAAGCCAGGCTGAGAAGAAGATAAAGAATTTAAGAAACAGTGTACGTGGTTCAAGGCCAAGAAAACGTCGCGTTACTAAGGAGACCGGCAGCGGAGAATGTGGGCCTGATAGAATACCATTTAGAGGCAACAACCATAACCAGTCCACAAGTGCGAGGAGAAAATCAGAAATCAACCGCCAAGCTAGTGAAGGAATATAAGGGCATTTATTCACTGGCATTGTCAAGCTTTAAGAAGCCAAAGTCAAGCTACACGTTAACCCGGACGCTAAAGGCATTGTCCAGAAGCAACGTAGAATCTCCATTCCACATATAAACAAGTTCGGCAAGCTCTTTGACGAATGGGAAGAAATGGATATAATTGAGGACGTAGGGAATGAGCTAACAGTATTGTGAAGTAGTGTAGTTATAACCCCTCGACAGGACGGAGAAAGCATCAGGGCAAGTCTTGACATGACAGACGCCAATCAACTCATCAAGAGGGCCAGACACGCTACTCTGACACTGAGAGCAATGCGCAAGTGCTACAGTTATCGTACCCAAACTGGACAGAATGGTTGCGTCACTCAGAATACCATTCGTGTTGGAAATTGATAATGGACCACCTTTAAACGGAAGCGAATTTAGCGACCTTATCAGGTACCTTGGCTTTCACCATCAGCGTAAGACGCTGGTGAGTCCACAGGCGAATGGGAGACAAGAACACTTAAGAAGTTATACCAGATCTCTCGGCTGACAGAAGCGAACTTTAACCAAGAAGTTTATTGTTTCCTTCGGGCATACCGAGCAACCCCACCTTGCACCACCACGTCAGCGCCAGCAGATATCATGTTTCCAAACCGCAAATTCCGCACCAGACTCCCAACAAATGAGGTCCCATGCGAATTGGACAGAGAAGAACTTTATCGAGGAGATTTGGAGGAAAGATGAATATGAAGAGTTTTTTAGATGGAAAACGGATATCTAGTTGGGGGGACTCGGCACTAATCCGGAGAGAAACAACCAACAAAGGAACACCACCATATAAGAGGCAGCCGTATCACTCGCTTCTCAACACACTTCACGAAAGTACCGAATCGTCTGGAGGACGAAACCAGTAAATGGCTCCACGAAAGCCGTTCCCAGCGAGGAACAGAGAAGAGCAGGCCAAGCCAAATCTGAGAGGACGAAGTTAGAAGAAGTGACACGCAACGCAATAGCAGCTATTACAGCATAGCATTGTGAGCTCTCTCGGGCCAGACTATGTTGTGTTTATAATCATTGTTTAATTTGTTTTGTTTACATTTCGTCGGCCAGCAGCCCACTGCCCACATCTAAGCGTGGGGGAAATGTACTATCAACGCTTTAGGACTAGGCCGGAGAATCCAATGCGTCACACAGGCAAAACACGGAGTACTAGCTAAGCGATATGGCGGCAATCGTTGTGTAGTGTTTGCTATGAGTCATTATATTATTGAAGTTGAACTGGTATCACACTGATATACTTTACTTGCAAGCAACCTACTGACAGCTTGCACTAGCGAGAAAAAAATTATTTCTTCTTGTTTCTAAGGTAAGACCATAAAATTTGATGAATTGACGCATTTTTCAGCTTCAACCCGACAAGGTTGTTATGGCTATTGCCTAGAAACAAATTGGGCACGACTTGAAAAACAAAGAGAGAGGTAAGTTTTTCTTCCCCATTACAGTAAGAAAAAAAATTACAGTTAATTTATTATAATAGTTAGATGAACGTCAAACTTGTCTAGTTACCTTGTGAACAAAACAATGAACAATTAATGATCAAATCACGCCAAAAGTTTTTAATTGACATTTTTGGGCTGAGTCCTTAACAACATTTTTTCAAAAGTAAAAAGTCGATGAAACTTGAAAGTATTGCGAAAGATTCCTTAGTTCTAGACCACTAAGAGACCCGCAGAGGCAACCCTATTTAATCAAAATCCTATCCATTATACCTGCTCTTCAGTGTCTCCTTTCCACGTTGGACACACAACATGAATCACATGTTTACAGAGTAGTTTTGCTCCTCCGGTAACAGCAAATCCTCCTGTTTGCACGTTGCCCAATTTCGAACACATCTGTTGAAGTTCAGGTCCCGCGGCACGACTTAAAGCAGCAGAGCAAGGATTTTGGTCAAGTGTGAGCGTCGAGCTAGTGGTGTTGACGATTACATCTGCCTGTAAATAGAAGGGAATGTGACATGCCTAAAACAGATATTTATTCATATCTTCTTTGCTTTCTTCTGGCTAATGTATTGCTATCGAAAAGTATTTGCTCATTCAAATGGTATTGCTTGTAGGATATTGATCGGAAGATTAGATAAATGGAAAACAGTTATTTTATAAAAGACAGTTTTAAAACGACTTGACCTTAATTTGCAATGAATTCTTTGAAGCTTTGGTGCAATCATTTTCTAGAGTTTCGTCTCCACAGATTTGATGCTATATTTGGTCAGTAAATGTTTTGATTGCAGCTAGATTACTAAACTAGTTACAACAGCCCATAATTGATCTCAAAAAATGATTAATGAATTTGCAAGCTAAAGCTACTTATACTTGGTATATTTTCCTAATTATAGCTTCTAGACTACTGTTTAAAAGGTAGTTGTACACTTAAGTTTGATAATAACACTTTAAAGCTTTAAATTGTTTTGAAAAGTTGTCATTGCACTAATCAACCCTTAGCTGATTTACAAACTCATCTGACTTGTTTGACTTCAAACTCAGTACAACGTTACAAATCAATATTCGGTAGGGAAATCAATCTGAGTTTGAGGAGCACTACAACAAAGCACTGCGCATACGCATTATATTTTTCATTAAAACTTACTTTCTGGCAGGAAAGATCACCCACTTCAAGCTTAACTCGAGTTTCTCCCTTTGTCTCTCTTATGGAATTTTCATCAATACCAACTACTAAATCTTCTGCTGGTGGTGTTTTGCGTGACGTAGACACCTTTCTTCGTGAATCATGAAACGTTTTATGCTTTCCAAATTTCTCTTGAAAGACTGCACGAAAGGCCTCAACCATGAATTCATCATTGCTTACAAAGTGAATTTCAGACAAAGGACAAGAGGGGTTTTGCTTAAGCCACTTTGAAGTTGCCTCCAGCATTGTCTTCGCACAAATAAGCTTTGGAAAGCCAAAACATCCAGTTCCAAGAGCTGGTAAGGCAATCGTTTTGTGTGTCTTTGCTTCATTAAGACAGTTTACTACCGTGTTATTCAGAATTTTCTCAGCAGCGCTGAGTTTCCTGCCTTCCCATCGCGGACTAACGGCATGAATAAGTTTCTGGCACGGCAGTCGCCCTTGTTCAGTAACAACAACTTGACCAGGTGCAAAGAGACACCCTTGGCTTTTCAGTTTTAGATTGCATTCTTCTTGGATTTGACTCCCCCCTTTGTTCACAACATCTCGAGCAAGTCCACCTCCATGTTTCATTTCTTCATTTGCAGCGTTAACAATTACATCAACCTTGTGCTCTGTTAGATCAGCTTTGATAACAGAGAGTTTTTTCTGATTTTCCGTTTTTGTATAATGACAAACGATCTCTTCAGAGACTGGCATTAAAGGAACTTCAGAACTTGTCTTCTCATCGTTACCTTGCTTCACATGTATGATGCATCGATGCTTGGTTTCGATGGTTCTCAGGGACAACTTTCCGTTCTCATCGAGAACAAGTTTTCTTTCACCAGGATTTTCTAGTGGCACTGTTTTATCTTGAATTTGCTCTGCCAAACCCTCAATTTTCCGACAAGCTTGCTGCACACCTTCTTTGGAGCCCTTGACTACGATGCCTTCGATTTTTTCCGAACTGCCGCACTGAATAGAAATATTGTCGTCTTTAAGGTCGTTTTCGATCTTAGATATTTCCCGTTTCATATTCCGGAGAATGTATCGCTTCTTCCCAGTAGGAAAGGAAAGAGTCGAAACCACCAAAGTGTTTTTTTTTAAAAACTCGTTGGTTTCTTTTTCTGCTGCTAAGACATCTTCTTTGCGTCCAACAAAGGTAAGGTTATCATCAGTCTCGGTGGGAAGAATCAAAATTCTATACCTTGCCCGTAATGAACTTTCAAAGGACTTCCACTGACTTCCCCTAACAATTTCTTTTTGCTCTTTGTCGAGATGAAAGCTGGTTTCTGTTGTGTAATCTTTAACAAGTGAAGCAGCACTTCTAGTATCTTTGTCTTCAAACCCGACAACCTTCAGCGTAGCAGACGAACCTTCATCGTCGACCAAAAACAAAGCATTAACTCCTTTTTCTCTTAGGTCGTTATTTATTAAAGCTTGATGTGCCGTTTCCTGATAAAATTTTGTGGAGTTTTCTGTAGCCTCTAAACATGATTCACAGATTTGCACAACCAAGCTGACAACCTTGTGCTTAGCCTTTTCCAAAATGGTTCTGGTGCCTTTTAAATGGATCTTGTTAGAGTCTTTCAGCAATGTTACCTCTACAGCTGGCTCTTCATCCTCCGGAACACACCTCTTAAGCAAAGCGCAGTGGTCAATGAGCAACAGTTTGGTCAAAGGTACTTCAATGAACTCCTCTTCTATTTTATTTCTCGCCAATATTTCTTGCTCTGTCTCACGCTGTGCCAGCAGCAGTTGCTCTTTTACGTCTTGCACTATGTCTTTCTCGCCTGTAATCTCTATAGAGATGCCTTCGTTGAATCGCGTTGTTTCAACTTGTACCACTTTACTTGCTAAATTTAGGATACTTTGAAAACGAGGAGACTCCTCCCAGACTTCATTGCTTAAGCAAACATCATCTTTTTCAAATCTAGACAAAAAGGTGTTAAATTCACTTGTCGCCGTTTCCAACTGATCTTTAGTTGTCATACTTGGGTCTTCCGGACGCAAAGTAACTTCATCAGAGCCAGGGTTAAAATCAATTATGACTGAAAACTGCTTTTCAAAACTTTCAAGATTTTGTTGTTTATGTTCTATAAGATAGGAACTGACGCAAGGGTCATTGTTGATTTTAATCTGAAATGCTTCTTGGCTTTCTGCTTCGTGTGGCTCTTCAATTTTGTAGAAGGGGTGGTGCAAATAAGGCTCAACCTTAACTTCAAGGTTTTCCCTAATGTGTTGTCTGGAACATAGCCTTTTTACAACTGCAAATAAACATT
>JAOBRD020809701.1:0-13442 GCA_027575215.2 Hydrozoanthus sils
TTAGAAATAGTAGAGAAAAAAATTTCAGTTTTTGCTGATAATTTAACCGTTTTTTCGGTTTGGGAAAATTTTTGTCTTGATAAGGTCAATGAATTCAATTTATTGTTGGAAAAAGCAGTTGAAGAGTTGGAGAAAGTAAAAATAATTATTGCCTTTAATTACTCATCAATAGAAGATTTAATTACTAATTTACGCAGATTGATCACAGATTTTGAAAAATCCATCTATTTGAATGAATATGCTAAAACTTTTACTCTGTTTGCTTCATTAGAAAACAAAATCATTACCTTTTTGCAAAATTTTACTAATTGAATTAAGGTTTTGTATCTTAATTACATCATCTTGCCAAAGAAAAATAAAAAATTAATGAGTATCTTTTCCCAAATTGGTTTTGAAGAAAGTAAAGTTATCAACACTTTTATTGAACATTATCAAAAAAAAGTTGTACAAATTGAAAATTTACTATTTGATTGAGATATTACTTCAGCTTTTGAATTAGCGTTGAGTTTATTGGGTGAATTTGATGAGAAATTAAATCAATTAGAGAATATAAAAATTTTTAAAAAGATATGTGCTTCTTCTTATCAAGTTTTGATTAAATATTTTGAAAATATTAAAAGAGATATTTTTGAACTTTTGAATTATTCCGACAAAACCAATAAAAAGCATCTTTTTAAACGTTTTCAAGAAGCAGGTTTTAAGGATTTTATTTCTTTAATTCAGGAGAATCAAAAAACTATTGACCAGTTGTATATCGTAGAGCAAAACATCCAAAAAGTGTGCTTTTTCAAACCGATATTAATGCAAATTAAAACTGTTTTATTGTCACTTCTTGATTTGTTAAACAGTTATTACCAAATGAATCTTTTCTTCACAAGAGAATCCGAGATGATTGGTAGCATTATTTTGACACTTGTTAGTCTAAATAATTTGATTAATAAAAAAGAATTTTTCTTTTTACGAGAACTGCATCAAAATGAATTGAACAGATGTCTGGATTTTTTTCTTAATTTAGAAGAAAACAAATTGAATGTAAATATGCAAAATGACAATTATAGTGATAAATTACTTATTTTACAAGGCAAGGTTTTAAATCTAAAAATGACGATTCAAAATGTTCTATTATTGAAAAACATCGCCGAACATTTATTTGTGAAAGCTAATAAAAAACGGTTTGAAAATGATATTTATCAGAATAAGATACTGAATGCTGAAATTTTATTCTTAAAACAAGAATTTAAAAACGTTATTGAAATTTTGTTAGAGATTTTAGATCCCACGATAAAAATTTAGTATTTATAAATGAAATATGCCAATAATATTCGAGTTTATTCATCTTACGATTTTTTAAATTCCAATATTACAATTGCTCAATATTTAACATTCTTAGTCAAAAAT
The DNA here is from genome assembly GCA_027575215.2 of Hydrozoanthus sils. Classification (NCBI taxonomy): domain Eukaryota; kingdom Metazoa; phylum Cnidaria; class Anthozoa; order Zoantharia; family Hydrozoanthidae; genus Hydrozoanthus; species Hydrozoanthus sils. Next base: position 1,399 of record JAOBRD020809701.1, read on the forward strand.
AAAATTACCATTGCTAGTTTTGTTACTACCAACACGATGTTTGGTAGTTTGCAATTTTATAAAAGTTGTCAAAAACATCAAATCAAACCTATTATTGGGATGACTTTAACTAATCTCCAATATCAAAAACAAAGTTGGGTAATAACACTTTTTCCTCAAAATGCATTAGGTTATCGTAATTTAATAAAAATTTCTTCTTTGGTAATGCAGACTGAAAATAACCATTCTTTGTATTTGGAAGATCATATGAGTCTTTTTGAGAATATGATATGCATTGTTCATGATGATAACAACTATAATCAGAAAACTATTTCTACTTTTGTACAAATCCTAGCCCAAAAAATTAGTAATGTTTTTCTCGGTATTTCCAAAGCGTACGATTTATCTTTTTATTTACAACAAGGTTTGAAAGATAAATTAATTCCTTTTAATGAAGTGCGTTATTTATTGGCTGAAGAAAACCGGACATATCAGGTTATTCAAGCTATTAAAAATCAAAAGATCATTACCAATTGAGAAACGCCCAAACTACATTTTTTAGATGAATTATGATTTCAAAAGTATTTTTCTTCTGATTACTTACATCATAATCTTCATTCTTTTATTGCTAATATCAATGTAGTTCTACAACTACCGCTACCCTTAAATTTAAAAATTTTTAGTCCTCCAAAACAATTTCAGAGTAATTTGGACTATTTATCTCATTTATGTCAAACAAAACTACAAAAATTAGAATTACATGATAATCCTGATTATGTTGAAAGACTAAAATACGAATTAAACATTATTTCTACCAGTAATTTTGTTAATTATTTTCTTGTTGTCCGCGATTATGTTCACTTTGCGCTCAAAAAGAATATTTTAATTGGACCAGGTCGTGGTAGTGCTCCTGGTAGTTTGGTCGCTTATTTACTGGAGATTACAAAAGTTGACCCGCTAAGATATGATTTATTATTTGAGAGATTTTTAAATCCCAAAAGATCAAATATGCCGGATATTGATTTAGATTTTGAAGATACAAAAAGAAATCATATTTTGCAATATTTATTGAATAAGTATGGTGAAAAACATTTTGCTCAAATTACAACCTTTCAAAGAATTGCTCTTAAAACAGCGTTGCGAGATGTTGGCAGAGTAATGAATATTAGTCTTAGTGATATTAATAAAATCAGTAAAGAAGTAGCATTAAAGTGAAACACTAAATTTGATTTAGCAATCAGTAATAATGTATTTTTACAAGCAGCGCAAAAAAAATATCCTGATTTATTTTATTTTGCCGAAAAAATTATGGGATTACCACGCCAAAAAGGGTTACATGCTGCTGGAATTATAATTTCTGAAAAACCGTTACAAGAAAGTGTTGCAGTATGAAAAGATTTGGCCAATAACAACGTTATTCAAGCAGAAATGACTGATTTGGATAGTTTAGGATTAGTGAAAATGGATCTTTTAGGTTTAAAAAATTTGACTATTATTAGTCAGATTCTGGATCACGATAAGCAAATTGAAGACAAAAATGTTTTTTTAAATCACATTCCTAGAGAAGATATGACTACATTTCAACTTTTGCAAGAAGGGGATACTTTAGGTATTTTTCAATTGGAATCTTATGGTATGACTGCATTATTAAAAAAGATTAAACCACAAAATATTAATGATATTGCCACTACGATTTCACTTTATCGTCCTGGACCGATGGCTAATGTGACAACATTTTTACAACGAAGAAATAATCTTGAACCAACAACTTATTTGTTTGCTGATTTTAAAGCCATTTTGTCCAGTACTTATGGCATTCCGATTTATCAAGAACAAATTATTAAAATCGTTAAAATTTTTTCTAATTTATCATATGCTGATGGAGAAATATTACGAAATGCAATAAGTAAAAAAGATGAAGTTTTAATTAATTCAATTAAAAAACGTTTTTTACTTAATTGTCAAACTTTGAAACGACCAACAACTTTAACACAACAAGTGTGAAAATTAATCTGTGATTTTGCTCATTATGGTTTTAATCGCTCACATGCTGTTGCCTATAGTTTTATCGTTTATTGAATGAGTTATCTTAAAGTTCATCATTCTATTTTTTTTATTATTAATTTATTGAATGAATCAATTGGTGATAATGAAAAAACTCGCGAATATTTGCGTATTTGTCGCCAAAATAAAACCATCATTTTACATAGTCCGCACATTAATTATTCTGCTTCTAAGTATGTGCAAAAAGATAATCATGTATATTTACCATTTACGATTATTAAAAAAATTGGTGTTTTAATTACTGATAAATTAATTAAAATCCGTGAACAAAAAGGACCTTTTCAAAATCTTTGGGATTTGTTTACTCGTCTAATTATTGCTGGTTATAGTGCTAAATTTTTTGTACAAATCATTCTAGCAGGAACTTTAGATCATTTTGGTTATAATCGCACTACACTCCTTTATAACTTAGATTTATTAATTTTAACTACTAAATATCTGATTGTTGAAAAGAATAAAATTGATTGAACATTACTGCCCAAAAAACCAACGATCCAAATAAAAGAAGAAGTAACAACCAAAATTTTAGATAAAGAAATGGATATTTTTGGTTTTATCATTAGTTACCAACACTTACAATCGTTTCGCCAAACAGCACCCACGAAACATAAAATAAAGACCCAATTACAAACTTTAAAACAACTTGTGGAATTAGATCAAGAGGGTACATTTACAAGTGCTGTTGTGATTGAAAAGATTACTGAAATTACTACGCGCAAGGGGCAAAAAATGGCCTTGCTCTGAGTTAGTGATGAAACTTATGTTTTGAAATTATTTGTTTGACCTGAAAAATTTAATAATCATGATTTACAAAGAGGTGTTTTGCTGATTATGGAAATTTTGGTAAAAAAGAGCACAAGTCGTTCCAATCTGATCATGAAAAATAATAAAACTTTTGCTTTAGCAAAATATTTCTTATAAAAAGATTTTAGTTAGATTAGCCTTTTTAAATGATTTTAAATTAATAACAAAAATAATGAGCGCTAGGAAAACAATAAATATAAAACAAAGCAAAAAAATTCAAATGGAATTATTTCAAAAAATTTTTAATTCCATATTTTGTAAAAAACTGGTGGCAAAATTATTAAATATCCAATTGACCAAATAACTAGCAATAACATAACCGATAATTACTGGTATTAATAGAATTTGAAAACAGTTAAAAAGAATCATTTTTTCTGAATAACCCATAATTTTTAATTCCAAACCAATTTGCCGAATTTGCTTTAAAGTGCCCATAACAATCAGCAAAAAGAAAAACACAATTAATAAAGATATAGCAATAATAAAAAGTAAATTTAGATTGAGAAAATAACTAATAATTTGCTCTAATGCTTTTTTCTTTATTAATATGGCTTGAACTTTTTGAATATGACTCACTTTCCTTTTTGCCAAAATGTTATGATCGGTATAGCCTAATTGCGACGTAAACGATAATCCAAAGAAGGCATTTTCTATTTCTTTGGTTTGACTTATTTTGCTGTTGAATCACTGTAATTGTCCATTACTATTTTTGGTTGTTGGCAATCCCAATAGTTCATTAGCATATTCTTGAAACATCAAAATTTTCGGTTTGTCATATTCTTCTAATTCGTTCAAAATAAGTAAAGTCATAGATGATGATTCTCTAGTGCTTTTAGTTTGAATTTTATTTTCTAAAACATTTTGGGCCCATCAATTAGAACTTAAAGAAACAGAATTTACTTCAAATGGTTGTATTATCTTATTGTTAGGAAGTTTTAAGTAAACTCGTTCAATATCAAGTCATTCTCTGTAATTATTATTGCTATCTTTGTGTAAGAGGCGAACTTTTACTACTTGTTCTGAATCTTCTTTTTGAAAATAAAAACGCACACCATCTTTTTCAACGCCCAAGTTATTATGTCTTTTTAAAAATGAACCGGAATATCATCTCGTATTAGGATCAATATCGGTAAGGGCAATTTTTTTGCCTTCATGACTTTGATAATATCAATCACTATTTTTAATTTCATCTTTTAAAGTACATTTTCTGGTAATAGTTTCACGATAACAGACAAACTTTTTGTCATAAGTAATTTGAAATTTATCGCCAATTTGGAGATTATTTTTATCTAAAAATGTTTTGTTGGCAATAACTGGTATGATGCTATCTTTTTGATCTTGTTTGTGCTTTTGAAAAACTCGATTTTGATTGGCAACACTTATTTTAAAAGCTTGAGTATTTTTGGATAAACCATAAATTGCAAAAGTATTGTTGCCAGTAGTTTTGGTCTTTATTTTGGCTCTTAATTTTGTAAAAAATTCATCCATTTGAGGATTAAAAAAGGCTGTTGTACCAATTGAGATTGGCAATTGCTTCACCATCTTTTTTTTGTTTTTAGTCTTGATCGGCAGAACAATGTCTAAATTTTTAGAAATACACTTTTTATCTACCTTGCCTTCCACACTTACAAAAGTAGTTAATTGTGAAAACAATTCACACAATTCTGCTTCCTTTTGCTCATCGTTTTTGCCGGGAATATCTTTTAACAATTGAAATATTCAGTTGTAACTAAAAACTTTATTATGAATTGGTAAGGAAACCAAAAAAAGTGTTAATAAATCAGTGATTTTTAATTTGATAATTTTCTTATCTTTTTCGTCTTCCAAGAATCATCCAGCTTGAGAATTTTTTAAATATAGCGGACGTTTATCAACGTAGAAAGCAATCCCCCAATTGGCAATCGGTTCTAAACTATTATCTGGTGTATTTAAAATTGCTTGAGCGCCACGATTAACGATAACTTGCTTTCTGCTTCAAGGACTACCAAGTACATTGGATTGATAATTAATTTCTCAATTGTAATTAATTTTTTCGTAATTTTTTTTAATCGTTTCTTTAGTCATTGTGGTAAAGAAAACATTACTGATAATAACCACACTACTAATCAAAGTTGCTGATATTAAAATGAAGACTTTTTTTCATATTGTGGAGAAAAAAAGATAATTGATTTGGACAAATAAAAAATTCGTTAATTTAGTTTTCACCAAAACTCAATCTCGAATTCTATTAAATATGCGTGATGGTTTTTTAACCGTAGGAAAAATCATTTTTAAAGGACTTAATTTTTGAAATTTGAATTTATTGAAAATGACAAAAGTAAGGATCATAACAGTGAAAACAACTCCTACTGCGATGCCCAAACTATTGAAATTGAAATAATATTTCACAAAGGTAACGTTTAACATTTTCTCTATTTGATCAAAAATTATTAGTTGAATGAATACACTGCCAATTCAACCGATGAAAACAGCAAAAAATATGATAATGGAAAGTGGTAATGCACCCATTAGAATACTACGATTTTTAATTCCTAAACTTTTTAAAATGCCTATCGGTTTCAAGTTTAAGCGAATTTTTTTGCTAATGATATAAAAAGTGAGAAAAGCGACAATAATACTGAAAATGACTGCAATCAAAATAGCAGATTTATCAATAAAAAAATAATTCAATTTGACAAAACTATTCATTAATTTGTAAGGGAAACTGTTAAATTGCTCAATCGGCAAAATTTTGTTAGAGTTTGTATAAGTTACATCTAAATTGTATAAATTTTTACTGGCTCCTAATAAATTTATTTGGTTATTCATTTGAAATAAGATTTGAGTATTATTCACTTTGCCAAAACCTGATAAACTTTCTATCATTTCAAGATTTTTTTTTCTGTTTTGTGTTGTTTTGGAGCGATAGTTAAAAAATAAATGATGTCTTCATTCTTCATAATAGAGTCTAGTATTACCTTTTATTTGTTCTTTAATGATAGTCATTAGATGAGGGTTCATATAAAAAATGGCATCATTTTTTTGCGGTATAACTTCAAAGACGGAGATAAGCGGATAATAGAATTCCTCTTGAATCCCGATTCCGACTACTTTGATGTTCTTTATACCCATAAATTTGATCGTTTGCCCCACTTTAATATTGTTTTCCCGAGCATAAATAGGCGAAACAATGACTTCATTATTATGTTTAATATCACGCCCCATTGTGATTTTAAAATTTAAATCACGATTTTTTTCCACAAATAGGTATCTTGTTTCTTGTGCTTGTTCACTGATAAATAGTGCTCGCAGTTCTCTTGTCTGAAAATCATAAATTTCAGCAATAGCTTTCCGTAAAAAGATGATTTTGTCGGTCAAAGGTTTTTTGCTGAAAAAATCTCGCAAAGTATTATTGCTAATCAAAAACTTTGGGTCGTTTCAAACTTGGTTTTTGAAACTTTTACCTTGTTTAACAAAGTTTAAATTGTTATTACTCTTTTCTATTTCTCACTCTAAAATAGTACTTTTTCATAATGCAAAGTGTTGCGAGTTAGATTTAAGTCAAGGATTACTTCAATCTTGTCAAAATTTTATTTTTTTACCAATAGAAAGTCAATCATTAGGGAGTGTTGCTTGTCCAGTAAATTTTCAAGTTTCAGACCCTCCTATTGTCTTAGAAGTTTCTTTCTTTAATAGCGATGATACTAATATACTGTCTTCAAAAAGGGTAAATAGTGCCTGATGATTATCAATATTAAAGCCTTTTTGGATAAGAGCATTAATTGCTTGTAATAACTCTCGATATAAATTGTCATCAGCGGTTTGAGATTTTTGATGTTTTTCAATCAGTTGTATCGAAGATTCGCTAAACATCAGTGCTGATGGTAGAAATTTATCGGTTTCAACAGTATTGGCTAAAATCGGAAAATATTTTTTGATTGTGGCGGTTTGACCACTGTTGTCTTTTTGAAAATTATTTACTGAAAAACCTTCGGCAATCAATTCATTCATATAGATGATCAAATTATCTAGTTCTTTGTTGTGTTTTCAAAATAAGAAGTATGGCGGAATTGCATTTGATGGTCTTTGTCCTTTCTCTCTGCGGTATAAATTAAATACTGAATTGGTAATTTGGCGCTTTTTGATATCAATATTGCCTATTTTGACGGCATTAGTACGAATTTTGCTATGTTCTTTCTTTTCTTCAATAATCGCAACTTTAATATCAAAAATAAATTGTTGATATCATCTGACTGCTGTGACTGCATCATAAGAACATTTGCTTTGAATTTTAATTAGACACGTTTTGCCACTATCTCAATGTGGTAATAATCATCTAATTGTGTGGTCTGCTAATTTGCTTTTTACTAAGAATTCTTCCTCTAAGATGTATAAAATCGTTTTAAATAAACCAAAGTCACCATTCAATTGATAAATGGTATTTTTGAATTTTTGCATTGTTATTTCTTGTTTTTTTACTAAACTGGGTTTGAATTGTCCTATCCTATTTTCATAAAGATAGTCTCTAAGAAATTGGAAAAACAAATGATAAGCAACAACATTTACTTTTTTGTTTGCAGCAAAAAACTTGTTCGCTCAATTGTTTTGACGAACTATGGTCATTACTGTTATTAGTTCTTGAATTGTGCCTCAAATGTTGGTTTGACTATTTATTTTTTTTGTAATACTGAGTTTAGAGAAAATTTGAAATGGTTGATTTTTTTGCATTTCTTTGAGTCAACGAAAAGATTTATAACCTTCTAATTGTCCTACTTGAGCAATGATCTGGTCATAGATTTTGAGTAAAATTTCATAACCAATTCTAATAATGCGTTCAAGATTATGCATCTTGTCTTGATCTTCTGTTAATGTAATCTTTTGACTTTCTCAAATTAAAAGAAATGGCATTCATGTTGAAGATGATTTATTGGTATTTCAAGTAATCTGAAAGTTGTTAATTGGGACAAATTTTTGTCAATATTCGCTATAAAACAAAGGGCCATTATTATTGATAATAATCGTTCAATTTTGCGGAAATTCAAAATCATAAAAAATTTTACGCGCATTGTAAAAAGTCTCAATCATTTTGGCATTAAAGAGCGTGATTTCTTGAAGTTTGTGGTCTAATTTAAGATAAGTTTCATTAATGGTACTTTCATCCATATCATTGGGATTTTTTTGCATATTTGCTGTAATGAGTGGTTGATTTAAAATTGCAATAATATTCTCAGGTTTTACATACATTTTGTTTAAAAAAGTTTTTATCGTTTCAGTTAAACGCGCTCATATTTGTTGATTTTTAATAAATGTCTTGATTTTGATATGTTTGTTAATGATTTTGGTTAGTTTGTTCAGTTGTTCCAATATTTTTATTTGTTCTGCCTCTGTAATATTTTTTTCTGCGATTTCCTTTTGTAATTGTTTTCAAGATAAATCCGTTATGGTTCTAAAGCGAAGTGATTTATGTTCAAGTAAAGCATTTTGATAATTTTTAGTTAAAGTTAAAAATTGCGTAATTTTTTGTAAAAGTATCAATTGATGATTATTTTGCTGAATTTTGACCAAAATATTTTGTTTGATAATAGTTCAATTGGCAAATAATCAATTAATTTTTTTTTCAATTTTTGTATTGGTTGTTTTACCATATTGATTATTAATATCTTGAATTCATCGGATGAGGTAAGGAAAATATTTTGGAGTAATAAAAGTTGACAAAAAATTCAAAAAATTACTTGGATCACTATTTCATTGGGTATTTAATTTCAATAATCATTTCTGGTATTCCTGTTTTTGAATGTTTGTGAAATTAGCAAATGTTTTGAGAACTTTTAATTGATCTCAAGTTTTTAAGGTATTTAAAAATTGCTCAATTTGTGTTTTAGTAAGATTTTTGTTGTTCAATAGTAATTGGGTTCTGTTTTTATTAATGTTTTTGATAAAGTCATTAATTAACTTGCGACGCTCAACACTAACTAATTGCGTGTTTATATACTGTAATAATTCTGTTTCTTGTCCTTTTTTGTAATTTTGTAAAAGTTTTTTTTGTCTTTTTTCCAATGCGGTTTTAATTGCTCTAACACTCATAAGTTGTTGGATTTCCTTTTGTCTAACATTTCTTGTTAAGGATATCATTTGTGCTTTTTGAAGTAACTTTTTTTCTAATGCCTCCAAGATGATGGTTTCAAATATATTTTTCAGAATGCCAGCAATTTCTAAATATTTAATGTTTTGAGTTTCGCGATACTTCTTCATTAAACGACCATGAAGTGATCTCTGATAATAAATGCTTTCACTGTTAATTTTGAGTTCAGCATTTAATTTTCAATCTGTTTTGAAATAAATGATCCTTGGTCGATTTTGCAAATGATCAAAAACAAGCATTTTGTGAGCTGTAAATGTTTTTTGTGGTTTTTTAAAACAACCTTGTTCGCCCCCAACAGTCGTTTTAGAAATGCGTTTTACATAATTTTTGTCCTTATCTTTACTTTTAATTTCAAAATAATCAGTACAAAAAACAATATGAAAATTTTGAGTTTGAAAATTTTTGTTAGGTTCATTAACGATAAAACTTTGCGCAATATTAGAACTTAAACCAATTTTGTCAGAAATTTGATTTTTCACTTGATTTCTTATTTCTAAGAAACTGGGCAAAATGGCACCAAACAAGATATTTACGATGATAAAGAGAGTAAAGAGCACTTTCATTTGGAGAAGTGATTTAATTCAATTTTTTCAAATTAGAAGAAACTTTGACATTGGATTAAAAATAGAAAATATTTTCTGACATTTTTTTCAAAAATAAACAATAAAATACTACAAAAAAACTTGAAATTGCTTAATTTTATCCCTTTATTGACATGTTCAATTAATATGTTATCATTACTACGAATAGTGGTTAATAATTTTACTTGGGTTTTTTACAGTTTACAATTTTATTTTAAGGTGCTGGGTCAATGAAATTTTTCAATTTTACAAAGATGAAGACTTTTGCCTTTCGTAAGTTTTTACTCTTTTTCTTCTTTTCTATTATTGCTATCAGTTCCCTTCTTATTTTTCTTAACGAAAGATACAAATCTTCGGCTAATAAAAATAGGTTAGAAGCCAGTTTAAAATTGGATGCTGAGCAAAGAAGTGTCTTTTTAAACATTGTTCAAAATATTGGTAATGCTCAAATACTTGATTTTGAAGCCCAACGCAAACAACAAACTGACAATGTATTTTGGAATTTAATTAATGAACAATTTTTGCAAAATCGGCTTAATCTTTTGCAAAAAGTTAAATTTCAAGACGAAATTAACTTATTACCCTTTGCTTATGATCATGAAATGTTGCGAAAGCGTAGTTGAAAGAGGGAGTTCAATTATCCTGATTATCAATTTTTTGATGGTGATGTCCCTTGAAAACAAAGTTTTCAAAGAAAATTTAACATTCAAAGAGTTCAGAATCTATTTCAATTAAAAAAATTGGTTACTCAGATTCAAACAGTTTTTAAAATTGGTTCAACTCTGGATGAAACTAAATTAGGTTTACTTTCTAATTTTTTATATGATGAGAAAACTTCTACTCCCTTCTTTAAGTCTTTTTTTGATATCTTGCTTAAAACATTATCCAAATCTCAGCAATTTTTTTCTAAAAAACACTTCAGAGACAATATTCTAAAAAACGGCGTGTTTTTTAGTCCTTTTATTCTGTACGACTTTTTAACGATTTTCAACTCAAAGGGATATATTCATGACGCTCAGACCCCACTAGCTAAATTTCAAAATTTCCTTTTATTGGCACAAAGTATGAAATTAAACGAAGAGATGAAATTTCAAACGTTTTTGAAAAATGAATATGGTATTACTGGTTTGTGAAATTTAACTATTAACAACGATATTGTGAAAGATTTGTTAGCAAAATTACAAACATCAGTCGGAAATAAAGATGATAAATTTAATCGTTTTATGACTAGAATTAACACTAATGTCGGCAAATTACGAAAGCAAATTTTTAAATCCAATGTTGCTGTTTTTGTAAGAGAAATCTTTTATTCATTGTTTTTTTATCCAGAAAATGCTAACAGTAAACTTGTTGGTATAAGTAATCTCAAGGATTCTAAAGAAATAAGTGAGTTTCTTTTGCGAGAAATGGGCAAAATTTTTCGTAATCCCAAAAAATTCAAAAAGATTTCTAATTTATTTTTACGAATATTATTTTTTGATTATTTGATAACTGAGCAAAATAAGATTCCTAATGATTTGAATCAGATGATCTTTGCTTTTATTGAATATCTTGTGGATTTTGATATCAACGCTAGTTCATTTGGTTACATCAGTGAATTTTTGGCCAAGTCCTTAATAGACATGTTTGTTGACTACCCTAAATTGCAACATTTTGTCACTTTTATTGAGAAGAAAAATTGGTTAATTAATACTATTAAAATAGCGAAAAGAGAGGGTTTTTTGAAAAAAAAGGATAAATTGTATCAAGACAAAAGTGTTGATGAGTTTCTTACTTGTTTAGAATCACCTACAACATCATTAAATTGCTCCAAGGTTGAAGAAATTATTGATGTAAAAAATAGTAGGATAACAGATACTAAGAAATTTACTGATTTGTTGAAAACCATTTTGGAGAAAAATGGCTATTATAAGATTATCACAGTGTTTCTTGGGTTTAAAAACAGCAAAACTGGTAGTCCTTCTGAGGACTTAATCTGATTCGTCAATCTCTTTTTAAACAAATTTTTACTAGATATTAACCATATTGTTAAAAAAAATGTGCGAGTTGCTGAAAATTCTAAATTAGAACGTTTTCTCAATTATTTTTTACCGAAAATGACTTTTAAGGATTTAGAAAACATTTTAGAACCAGATAAAATGGAGGCTGTTAATCAAAAGTGAAATATATTCTGAAACAGTTTGAAAGATTTCAGTTCATCTCAAAATTTTAATGAAAAGATCACCATTAAAGTGAAGGGACACAAAGCAATTGAATTACCGGTTTTAAAGGTCATTAAAAGAAAAGATCTCTTAGATTATGTCACTAAGAGAAATCAATTAACAGGCAAAAAACCGGTGGAATTCAAACCCATGATTTTTGTTAATCGCGTTGGCGCTATTACTTGATTTATTGAATGAATTCAAAAGAATGCGATTAATACCGAGATAGAAGGAAATAAATATTTCCATCAAATTTTGCTTTTAATGGAAAAAGCAATAGATTTCTTATTCACT
>JAOBRD020809916.1:0-13440 GCA_027575215.2 Hydrozoanthus sils
CGTGTCAGAGTACCTGCAAGACGAAAACTGTAAAAGTGTAGGGGCTATCGTTGAAACTTAAATGAACGTCTACCAAGGCTATAGAGGACTTACTCCTATGCTACTATCTCCTCAACCCCAGGACCGCACAGGTTTAATTTTCAGTCAGGCGCGTTTTCAAATTTGTCATGCGGCCAAGTCAAAAAGTTTAACTAAATCAGCTAGAAGTACTTCATTCATTCGTTTAAAAAGTTTGAGACAACGATTGATAGTTTGGGAACATGAAGCAAGCAGGATAAGGCCAAACAAATGAAGGTGTTAGCTGGTACAAGCTCTACACGAATTTTAGGATGAAATTTAGGCTCTTTTTTTGTTGAAGCGAGATTGGCATATTTTCTATCAAAAGAGAACGAAGAAGGCAACTGAACTGAGTGGGGATGTGGAATACAGTTAACAACCAAAGTCATGAGAAAACCATGTTTTACTGAATGAGCTTTAGCAAATCTAACCGGCGTTCTTTTTGCAGGTAAGCTGGTTGACCTTGTACTACGCACATGTACATATGCTGTCAAAAACTGAAATTGTTTATGAATGAATTTCATGTTCTGGGTTGTGTCTTTGTTTTGCGACTGTTAAGGCTACTTTTGAAACACCACAAACTCTTTGAAAAAATCGCAACGCACTTGTTTTTCCATATAAAGTTTTGAGGCCATAAATATGTGTGTAAAGCTGAAATCGACTTAAACACTCTGCAGTACTGATAAAGTTTCCTTCGTGGCTCCCATGTGTTCGCTTCCTCTCCACAATCTCGCTGATGTCAGCTTTTGTAAGCATAAAACAACAAACTTTCAGTTCATTCAAACTTCAAACAGCTAACATTTCGATTCTATACAGCATATAAATTGAGGCGGTGCAAAAGCCAAGCGGTTAACGTGTTCGACTCGTAATCCTAGGGCCGCGAGTTCAAGTTCAAATCTTTACCCGACTTGTTCCAGTCGAATCTGTTTTATAAACTTTGGCTGATGTTCTTTTCCAGCGGCTGTCACTATTAACGCTGCGGAAAGCAGAGATAAGCGCCGGCCTGATAGGCCACACAGCACAATTTCTTTTTTAAAATTGAAAGTACTGAATAGGTCAAGATAGACTTCTTTATATGTATAAACAAATGAAGCTTTTTCTCATGCACTTGCAGCCCGTTGCTTTCTGACTGCTTTAGCGACGATGCAGCATGGAGCTCTTCTTCAGAGGAAAACCAGTCAATGAGTCCCTTAAAACCGTAAGCAATTTCTTGTATGTTTTTTTTGTTTCAGCTTAACATCCTGTTACGAACAGCAAATAGTCTTTCATTATAAAGTTGATTGATCAATATTTGAGAAATGGCACAAGGTAGGGCGAAGGCGCTCGAAACTTTGAAAAAGGCGCGAAATAAACATCCCCAAATCAAAAAAGGCGGGAAGATGTAGTTTTGAGATACGGCAAGGGAAAAATCTCATCAATTTACGGTATTTAAGCGTTTTTTACAGCATAAAAACGCTTGAAAGATTATTAGCTTTGAAACACCAACAAACAAGACACTTCAGTTGTTCGGATGGAGTGGAAAATCGATTTAAAAAGTACTACAGTTTTTCGAGGGGTAGTAAAATTCACAGAAGTAAACTTCACGGATCTGAGCTTATCCGTGATAGGACTTTATACAAATACGTTTTAATCGATGTATTTTCAAGTTTTACTTTACTATTATTGTTTTTCGTTCAGTTCTTGGCCGGCATAATCAAAGGTTAACGGAGTTCAAGAATCCAAACTGATGAGACTAACTGAATCCTCTACAGTTTAGCAAGTTGAAAAGTTGCCACTAAAACCCTTAACTTCTCACATGAACATTTCTCATTCACATTTATAGAATTTAGTTGAAGATTCAATGAACACAACATGCACAAAGTTAGTTTCCAACGAAGCGCGCACTCGCTTTGCTGGCCATAAGTTCAAAGTGACTCAGTTAAAGTGACTCATTAAAACTGATAATAAAAGTTCTTCGAATATAAAGACAGCGTTTTTTATCGCCAGGATACATATTCAATGTCATCCTGAACTTCACGCCCCTATGTAACAGACCTGGTGAGCCGTATTTCCCCCAACCTGATGAGCCGATTTTGGCCAACCTGGGGCACTGGTCAATTCTGGAAAAAAAAAACTGATCAAATTTTGATGAACCTGGTGAAAAATTAAACTTCCCTTGCGACGTGTGATGGAGTTTTGATAAATATTTAGGCGAATAAATGATTGATAAATCTTTTTAAAAGAAAAAAAATTATCAACCCGTTTTTTTTAATTCTTCGATCGTGGTGAACAATTTTGGGTAGACATGAACGAGAGATTTTCGGCGGGACACTAGAAGCGAGACTGATGCTCAAAGAATAAAGATGTACCATTAACTCTAGAATCGCCATGCCCCAAAACTAACCTGGTAAAAAAAAATTTATCAACCTTGTAGGAAATCTTGTGACCTGGCGAAAAATGTGTGAAAAACCTGGTGAAGTTTCAGAATCAGCCGGGTTTGTTATGAAGGGGTGTAACCTCGTTCGTCAGTTAAAATCTTGCAATGCCTGATTTATTGATAAATTCTCCCAACTAGAGCCCATACTTTTTGGGAACAAAATTGGGAGAATTTCACTTTTTATCTTCGGTAGCTCGCTTTGTTTGATCAGTTATGTTTTCGTGACCATGTCTTTATATTTTGTATGTGTTCTGTAAGGAGAAATTTTTTTTTCGTAAGATAAAATGCGTTGGTATGTAATGGTTTTGATTTTGGAAAAAAAAAGATTTATATTTTTCATTGCTGATGTTGCAAAACATTACTTTACATTTACAAGAAGGAATACTATCGTAGATTGCTCCAGGGTTTATAGCATTGACGGAATGGTGACCTCCCTGGTCTTGGAGCTTTTAACGGAAGGTCAAAACACATAGAAATGCCAGGTTTCCGTTTTCAAAAGAAAATGCTAGTAAGAGTAGATATTAAATTACTATATTTCAACGTTCCGCTCAGTAATCTTCAATGAAAGATGCGGTAACATTTGAGATAGGATGAGACAGAATGTCCCTTGACAATATCTTAAACTTCCTTTATCGCGATTAGAGAAAATTGATAAGATTTTAATAGTGAGCCGTTAGCTTTGAACTCTCGCTCTTGCTATTGCAAAAATGAAAAATTCTTTCTTCAAAAAAAAAAACGAGGATAAAAGGAGGCAAATAAAACTACTTAACACGGCACGAGGCAATTTTGAAAGGTGCGACCATGTTTTGAGAGTGTAATGGCGACGTTGTTATTGTCTGTGATATTGATTGCGGTAAAGATCACAGCTGTTCTTGCTAGCTTCAATCAAACCACAACAAGAGGGTTTTTAGCAAATAAGGATTTTTTTGTTTTGTATTTTCACAAGAGCAACAATCTTTAATTGCGTTCCTACATTGTGAGGTCGGGTTGTTTTTCTCATTACTGCCCAAATTGGTTTTGCCGAGGTATGTAACAGAAATGAAAACTGTATTAGGACAATGTGCGTGGTTTTTTTTTATCGCCAAACCTGTCTAGAATCTTCAAACTGGACAAAATCCACTGGTTAAATGAGTGGAGAGTACATATCTAGTCTTGAAGCTTTTGTGACGCAAATCAGCTCCTAATTTGCTTTTAACTTCCACATGTGTTTCTATTAATTCCAGCAAAACAAAAGAAAGTCAAAGATTCCGTTTGTTCATTGATGAAGTCGACCTGCTTTAATAAGTTTGCATTTAGGAAAAACAACAACGATTAAGTTGTTTTGGGAAGTTATAAAAAAGTAGTACAGACTTAACTGAAACAACTTATAAAAAGTTGAGAGACTCTCCGAAGAACCGCTGCGATAATATGTCCAATTAAAGAAAGATATCTATATTCCACATGTTTTTCGTTTAGCTGTTTTCTATTTATTTCAAGTAACTTTTGTGTTTGACTCTATTTCACACGCGTTCTTTGATTCTCCTTCAGAGACTATCCTGAATTCGACGGTCAGGGCAAAACTAAATGGGAACTCATAAAGTATCTCTATTACTAAATAAAGCAGTTAACTCGACCGAAGTTAGCAAAACACGTTTTCTCGTTTCTTCCTCATTAATTGCGCATTATAATAATCTGTCTTGATAATGCGTGCTTAGCTAATTACTCACACAAATATGTGGTATCACTATCTGTTATGGAGTAATTATTGTTCTCGCTCAATCTATACACCGTCCGCTTTTAGAAACTTCAGTTAGATCCCCATGCGGCAAATCGAAAATAGGTTTCAATGATTCGAAAACGGTTGATGTTTCATGGCGATTTGCTCTCGCTTCCAAAATAACATTTGAATAACTGAAACTCAAACAGTTTTAAAAAATATGTGTGTACAACGCATTAGTCTTGATACAGTTTATAATCTCCGCTTTTATGTGTATATTTATAATGTGCAGTCACTTCTGGATTCAGTCTGAAATTAGTCACTGATCAGCTATCATGACTTACGTTGACAGGTTTCTGTAGCATAAAAACTTTTAAATTTATATCATTTGAATCTAAGTTGGAAACCGTGTTTGTATTTGTGGGAAACTTTGTACTATTTCAAAAAGCGGTTCTTTGGTTAGGCATGCATCAGCTCTGAAAAAGATTATTCTCGTTTGATACTGCTCAGAACAAACCTGATCATATCGGTAATAAACTGATTCTGTTAGACAAGCAGCTAAAATTCATCAAGCGTGATTGAGCACAGTCCTGTGCTAATCATGTGAGCTTGAGAGCCACTCTTCTAGACTCGCGCGCTATTGTGAGTATTCATTATATTTTTAAAAATGGCAGTTTAAAAAATGAGTTGTTGATATGTCATTTGTCAAACTTAAATCAAGTAGTCAACAACGGGTGGTCATGTCGGATTATTCATCAAACGTGAAACGTTTCCCACTTGCAGATAGAATTCGCCCTTCAGCTTGCGGATAGGTTTTCAATAAAAGCAACAGAATAAGGCATGTTTTAAGCCCGCACTGAAGGCTCGTTTGATATCTGATAAGGACTGACGGTGAAGAGGTTTCGGCCACACACGTGTTTGTACACCTGGTTGACAATACAATTTCAATCAACCACGCGCAACAAGTATCGAACAAACAATAATTCTTCGTAATAGCAGTTAATTACCCCTAAATTATTCGCATTTATCTTGCGAAGCTTTGAGAATCGACAGCAAATAAAACTGTAATTCACTCAACCACCTGCCTGAACGGGCGCGTGGACGAGCTCTCATTGGCTTATGGCAGTCACGTGTTTGGACAATAGTTGGTTTTACTCGCTATTTTGACTTTTGGGATTTGGATGTTTCGCTCCGAGTCAGAGCATAATCAGTGAAACGACTAGAACAAGACAGCAAATGACTTTTTGTCGAGTTTGGAACTTATGCTTCTTCAAAGCCTCCCTTGTGAGGTTTTGACTAGTATTATGTGGAAATTTTTGCATGTTTGGTGCTTCATACAAATTTACGTTAGCGGAAAAGCAGGTAATTTTATTTGCCGGGGAATTTCTTGTTTTCGTTGTACTATCTTAGGTCACTTTCAGGTATAACTAAGTGATTGGTACTGATTTGTATCGCCTTGCGTTACTTTAGCTGCGTACTATTACCAGAGACTCAAATCGCGTGAGGGCAATGACTGTCCGCCCCGACTGAACCCGAAAGTTTTTCCAAGGTTCTGCAGTAATAAACCCTTGTGCCAAAATGATAAGGCCTGTAAAAAACCTGGAGAAAGATGTATTTGTAACGAGGATTGTGGGAAAATGTGCGCCAACCCCAGTAAGTAACTATTCTTTGTGATTAACTGCTGATGTTTATGTAGTGAACCAGTATAGCTTGAGTCATAGTAGACTGATCAGCTATGTCTTAATCACATCTCAGGCCACTTGTCAAAGTCTTGGTTCATAATACGTTCATGATCTGTGTTATCGGTTGTGGTTATGTTGCGTTAAATAACATTCGGAATGAACGAGCAATAGTCGAACTCTCCTTGTAACGAGGCCTAAGTTCCACCTCGCCTTGTTTACACGCTACGGTCTCCGTATCTTTGTCTGAATGGGTAGTCTGCGACTCCTGGTAGTTTTCTCTGCATTACTAAACGAACATTTGAATGAAACGCAGAGGTAAACTTTGTGCCAATCCCCCTGCACGAACGCTCAATATTAGTGGAGATGACAGTGACATTGTAAATTTCGTTCCTTGCCTAGTCGGTGCCTGAACTAGCTTTCTAAAACTCGTTAAAGAAGTCATGTCGTTTAATTTTTACCGTCACAGCCAGTGAATCACTGGCACTCAGGGGTTCAATTCCGTACATGAGTTCTGAATATACAAACATCATGAATTAATTGCAGTTTTTATTCACCGTGGTTGTATCTATAAATCGCCGAGCCGAGCAGCTGCCTTTTACAAATCTTGTGTTCTCAGAAGAAAAAGTTTTCGAAATCACGGAAAATTTGAATGGCTCCGTAACCGGAAAGTACTAGAGCAAGGAACAGATTTTTTTGATGGTTTTGCTAATTCTTCAAGCGTTGGCTAATATTTAGTTCGTCCAACGTTTAACTTTTTAATATGTTGAATAATTTTAGCATCACGAATTAACAAGTTGTGCGTGGGTTAGTATTGAATAAGTCGATTCATATCTTCATATACAAAGAGCAAGTGTTATTGACTATCGGCACAGCCAGAATTCTATTATACTGTTGTTTTGTGCCTCCTTCTTGGGAGCACATCTTCATATAATTTGAGGTTAAGGGCCATGGCATTATTTATTTACAAACTTCGTCAGTGTAGGTATAAATTCAGTGCTTGTGCTTTGTCGTTTGTGATCTTATGATCTTGATTCCTGCTGGTAGTTTTGTTTGCCAATAAAGACAACTGGTTTTAAAACGACGTATGAATATGCTTAATAACTACTGCATTGACTGAAAAGTAGGCTGGCGACAGACACGTGTACGGCACACTAAAGTTTTTTTCATCCCGTTTTCTCTCACTAACCCTGAATGACCTTTCCGGTTCGTAATTCTCTCCGATGACAAAATATTTTTGAAACATGTTGCAAGCGTCAAAGAGAAAACATTGTATTAAGCTCAAGCTTAAAAAAAAAAAACAATTTTACTCTCATGAAAATTAACTACGAGCGACCCGTGAACTTAAGTTACACAGCTACATTAATTTAAAATCGGACTCTAGCAGACTTTTATTTAATTACTCGTTTCGTACTTGCATGTCAAATGCAGGCCAATTGTTTATAGTTTCTTTAACTTTATGAAGGCCGAGAAAGACTCGACTGATTAAAGATTACCAGTTGAGATTAATTTAACCTTATCTTAGGTCTGATTTGATTCTTCTTTTTCAGATTTTCAAACTTTTGGTCAAAATCTGATATTTAATTCGTTTTCCGCCACTTTTGTTTGTAATTGTATTTTTCGCGAACATTGTAAATATTAACCGTTTTTCTCGCTTCTCGGTATTGGTGTTGCTGTCACAGATAGTAATAACATACGTTTGCACACAAACACTCATCCGGTGATGAAGTTAGAATCTTAAATTGGCTGGTATAACGCAGAATTACAATGTCGCTGGCAAAGACATTTTTCAGTTTTTCGCACGAGATCCGGGGTTTTTAAGATTTCGAAACTTTGTCCATTTTTCTTGCGAAGGGGTAACTTGTAAGGATTTCATAAACAGGAATATAATAAATATTACGTTAGAATGTGGATATTTGCTGCAATACCGCTCGTTCGGTAGTTCTCATAATTCGCCTGACTTAACTTAAATTTTACAAGTATCAGATTCGTCTTGATTCTGTTACAACTATGTTTTATCAGATTTGGCGGCTCATCTCGACTTGGTTTGTTTTACCATGACATGCTTATTGATATTATGACTTATGTATTGTTTGCATACTCGACAGGGCTGTTTGCATGTTAATGAAATTTTCCCAACTATTTAATGAGAAAGTTGAAAGGTTTTATTAAAATAAGTTCACATTATTTCAATTGTGAACAGATAACTAAGAAACACCCTTTGTCACAAAACAATGCTCGCCGTATCTGGTCTTCATTGGAAACAGAAGAAAAAAAAAAGGGATTTAAAGGATCTAGAAACACGAAATCGAAAAGAAACCAATTTTGGTACGATTCAGTAAAACATTTCCATTTCCGATATTAAAGCTACTGTCAAACTTTTAATTTTTCCGGTATACGTATTCTTAGAAATATATAACTTAAAAAAGAAACTTGTAAGATGTTTTTAAGGGTTTAAAAACAATTGTGTTTAATACTGCCGTATATTGAAACACTACCGGGCTTGCACCAACACTTGACGCTGCGCCAAAGCCATATAGATAGCGGGCAATACGTCTTTGATTTACCTTGAAAGAAGTTAGCCGCCCAGGTCGGTGGGTATTAGCAATGTTAACAACTGTTTCGTCCTTGCTGATCCTTATCAGCACGGCACTACTAATAAACAATGAAGATAATATAGAGCAATGTGTACACGCAACAATTTGTAACCGCCGTAGTCGTGATAGACAAATGATAACTAGTCAGGTTTTATACATTTTTAGTTTTTTTACTGCTTTCAATCACAATTTGCGCTTTCGACTCAACTTGGGTATCTGAGCTGCCACGTGACATGTGATCCAGTCAGTCCCTTCGAGAACGTTGCAAGGTTCTTTCTTATTGAGCGTTAGTTTGTACGCTCTGGAGTGCTTATAATAATTTATAATAGATCGAGCTTACAAATAAACGTCGGCGGCGCTGTGGCCGAGCGGTTAGCGTGTGCGACTCGTAGTCCTAGGGTCGTGAGTTCGAGCCCCGGTCAGACCACTGTGTTGTGTCCTTGATCAAGACACTTTACCCGACTTGTTCCAGTTGACTTAGCTGTATAAGTTAGAACCAGCTTTTGTTTGGGGCTAACCTGCGATGGGTTGGTGTCCTTTCACGGGGAGTTACCGAAGTTAACACTACGGAAAGCTTACAAACAATCGTTCAGTGAAGACGGGGCAAATACAAGCTTCCATCAAAACACCCTATCATTTTGTTTTAGATTTATAAGAGAGATTTTCTAAATGAAAACCATATATTCGACGTTCATCATCTCTATCTTACCTTCATCATCTCTAACTTACCTTCTTATCATTTCTATGCAACCTTCATCATCTCTATCTTACCTTCATCATCTCTATCCTATCTTCATCATCACTATCCTACCTTCATCATCTCTATCTTACCTTCATCATCTTTATCGTACCTTCATCATCTCTATCCCACCTTCATCATCTTTGTCTTACCTTCATCATCTCTAACCTACCTTCATCATCTCTATCTTATTTTCATCTCTATCCTACTTTCATCATCTCTATCTTACCTCCATCATCTCTGCCCTATCTTCATCATCTCTATCCTACCTTCATCATCTCTATCCTTGTCATCCCCAATTAGGTCTCATCGCCAACATCCAACACTCATCAGTTTTCCGCACTCATCTTCCTATCCCAACAGCTTCTGTTCCTCACATTCGTCATCCCTACCCGGCGCTACTCATCATCCTTATTCCTCGCTTACCATCCCTACCCACACTCATCATCCCTGTTCTATACTCATCACCCATACCTCACTTATCATCCTTACCCAAACGTCATCATCTATAACCCATTTTAATCATCTTACACTCATCATCCCTATCTCACATTCATCATTCTACCACAGTCATCTCTATCCTATTCCACACCGATCATCCCCATCATCCTTACCCGTCTTCGCCATCCCTATTCCACAATTGTCATCCCTCTTTCATTCAAATTACGCTACAAGCCTTCAAAATCCCTTGTCTGCTCTAACCATCCTTTTCTTTATCCACCTTCACCACCCTTTTACTCAATAATAAATCCGCCTGACTCTCATCATCCCTATTCAACATTCATCATCCTACCCAAAATTTGCAATCCCTATTCCACGCTCATGAACCCTTTTCCCACTCGTCTATGTCCTACCCTCTTTTCCAAGGCCGCAACAATTATATCCCCCCCCCAAGAGAAAATGCTACACCTGATGCAATTCTCGTTATATGATGAAAATTCCAAGCAATTTTCTACTAGTGCTAAGTCAGAGATCATTTTTTATCCATTTGTCGAGACGTTCAGCAAGCCTGTTAATAAGTACACTAGAAATAGTGGTCACTATAGCTCCCCCCGCTTTTGATAACCTTTTTATGGGATGTGTATTGAATATAGATACTGTGCATATGACTGTTGAAAAATTAACGTTTCAAGTATTTTAATTTTATTGAAGTTACGTCCATGTAAGTTGTCAACATATTTATCTGTAAATTTGACAATAGAATCTATTACAATCATATAGTATTGTATTAATAATAATTAACTTGTTTATCTATAACAAATTTTATATCTCTTTCTGACAATATCGATGCAACTCTGAGTTTTCAGTGTTTCAAACGTTTGAGTTGAGATTCATTAATATTTGCGATCTGTTGGATCGAGTCACCCCGTTGCTGTTTGTGTCTGACAAATCAAATTTATTCAGTACTGTTGAATGCTTTTGAATTCAAAAAAATTACTGTAGTGCAAAATACTCAACTTAAAATGCTTCTCGAAGATGGCGAAACGCGGACTCGTTTGATATAGATGCAAGACCTTCAAATGCTGCAAGATGCTGCTAGAAGATGTCGAAGGTGACGAAACGCGACCTCGTGGTTGCAAGTACCCGATACCACCGTGCGCGCTTGCAAAAATATTACCCGAGACCACAGTGCGCGCCTTGTTTCGTCACACTTGTATTTTACTACTTGTTGTGTTGGTGTATTGGTTAAAAAAAACGTCTCCCTCAGTAAGTACTGCGTTATATAGAGCGTTTACTGGAACGTATCATTTTGTACTGTGATGTTGTGTACTGTATCAAAATGTGATGTATTCTATTATAGAAATTTAAGACGAACGCGCGCGCTCTGTTCATTGATAGAAAAACGCGTGAACTTTTTAGTTCACGAAAGAAGTGCACTTAAAAGTTCACAAATGTTTCTATCAGTGAACAGAGCAAGTAAGCGAACAGCCAATTAATCCCCGCGACGACGTATGCATACACACTCTATTCATGTTTAGAGTGCATCACCACAGCCAATCAGAACGCGCGTTGTATCTCCTTTATTTTATAATGTATTTTATTGTACTGTGATGTATTGTATTGTATTGCGATGTATTTTATTTCATTGTACTGTATATTATTGTACTGTACTTGGCGATACAGTGATTTGTTGCAGTATATTGTATTGAAATTACTTGTGATGTGCTATATTTCATTGCAATGTATTGTATTTTATTGAGGGGTATTGTACTGTATTGTATGATACTGTGATGTATTGCACGGTGATTTATTTTCCTATGATGTACTGTATTGTATGGTGATGTATTTTGTTGTAATGTATTGTATGGAATTATATTGTGTTACATTTTATTCTATCGCACGCCTTAAGAAGTACAGCCAATTAGAGGTCAGGGTTGTTCTGCAGTATCCAACGGGTGGTATTCCTTTCAACCTTCCCGTAGTGACTTGCTGCATGCGCGCACCTATAAAGTTCAGAAACGGCGGGAAAATTTGAGCGCGCGTCAAAAATGGCACCAAAATGTTGTTACGGAGTGAGCATTTTTTTTGGACTGTAGTTTTTACAGCAATCATGACCGCTGAAGATGGAGATGGCGATGTTTCAGTTATCTACGTCATGCTGGGGTGTAAAATCTATATGTACCAGAGCTCATTTATTGTGTATAATGTGGATTTTGAACATTTGATCCATATGTGCTAGGGCTCACTTATTCCTTATTTGACTGTTAATCTTGTTTATTTTTATGCTATTGGCAAATAAATCATCATTACAAGCCAATTTTGTGTTATATTTCTAAATCTTGCATGTTTTGCCTTTTTTATTATATCATTAATGTTTTATGTATTTGCCGTATCTTTCAAGGCATGGGATAAGTTGGTTATGCAATGTTCTCTCGTGGGATACCGTGGAAAATACCACATGAATCTTGCATTTTCGTCGCATACACACTCGCCGAATGTTCGTGTGTAAACGAAAAATACACGTAGAGTATGACATATTTCACGGTACCCCATTCGGAAACATTACATAACCAGTATGCACCTTGTTGTATTACATCTTACTGCGTTGTATCATTTGTATATTGTGCTATATATCAAATGTATATATCAAACCCAGCTTCTTCCAGCACAACAAAAATCCAACCAGCCTACTTCCTTACTCTCAGGTGCCATAAACAACCCGGGACGCTTATTTAAAATTTTTCGATTTTTTCTCCACCCCCTCGGGCGCATTAAATCCCTTTCCCCTTCCCCCCGGCTTGATTTTTCAAGTTCTGGTACGATAATTTCAAGCCATATAAATTTTTCTGATTAGTGTCATATAATTCGGTGTTCGTCTTTCTCTGCTTTTGTTTGGATTACAGCACGAGCAACAATAGAGTTTAGAATTCATTAAAGAGCATATGACATGAAACATCTTGTCATCTCTGTGAACAGACCTTGCTAAATGCGGAACAGCGGTGAAAAAATTTTGTCAAAATCTTTTATGGTTCTCGAGATATTAACATTTTAATGTTTTCCACTGATGACGTCACATTGTTGGCAAGCAACTTTTCAATTTTTCGAAATCTGCTGCAAACCCATAACCCTTGAGTGAATTTTCTCCAAACTTGGACAGGTGATGTAACTTGAGGTATTTCTTAGAACAGTAACAATATTTCATCGTCATGGCGACAAACTCGGTACCAGGCCGAATTTGTACAAAAAAACATTTCTGTTATTTAAAGAACCGTTTTATCGAGGCAATTAAACCAAATCTTTGCTTTTTTTTCTTTTACATGGTAAGAAGAATAGGAATTGTGCTGTAATATGTTGCACAACTTCTGGAACCTCATTAATTTGGAAATTCTTATCTGGGGCCTGGAACCCAGTTTGTTGCTATGACAACAAAAATCAATATTTACTCTGAAGAAAACCTCCAGATACATCGTCAGCCCAAGTTTGGTTAAAATTCATCCATAGGTTACAGATTTTACAGAAGATTGCAAAAAAATTGAAAAGTTGCCTGCCAACAATGTTACGTCATCAGTTGAAAACATTAAAATGTTAATGTCTCGAGAACTGTAAAAGATTTTGATAAAATTTCTTCACCGCTATTGCTCTATTAGCAAGGTCTTTTCACAGAGATAACAAAATTTTTCATGTCGTATGCTCTTTAAATTTACCCATATCTTTGGTGGTCTCTGTTGCTTTGTTTTTAACTTTTCAGAAATTTCTTCCCCCCCCCTTCGTTGATTTGGCACCTGAGAGGATCTAGTTGTAATTCACTAATAGAT
>JAOBRD020810024.1:0-13438 GCA_027575215.2 Hydrozoanthus sils
GAGAGAGAGAGAGAGAGAGAGAGAGAGAGAGAGAGAGAGAGAGAGAGAGAGAGAGAGAGAGAGAGAGAGAGAGAAATAGGGAATACAGACAAGCTATTCAAAAAAAATCTTTCTGCAGCCCACGATCTTGTCACAGTTTGTTGGTCAATCAGATTCAAATTACTGCTATTTAATAAAATTCTAAATCTTGAGCGGCTGTCATAAAACATAACACTCTCTCTGTTCATGGTCAAAAAGAAAAACATCACAGCATTTAGGAAGACCCAGGAGGATAAGTGCAGAAAACCTCACTACTAATTATGAAACAGTGCAGTTCTAATTGCTAGAGCCAATTCAGCCATTGACTTTTGCCACTACTTCAAAAACATTTCAGATCTTGTTAATGCTTCTTGTGCTATTAAAGTATGCAATGTAATATTTAGCTATGTTATTATTCGAGTGTTCACAAAAAACCAGATATATGTTGATAACTGCGTGCCTGTCCAGACCATTTCGATCAAAAGTGAAAGTCACCACATTTTTCCGAAGAACCAGACCAATGTCAAAGGCAAAAAAACCCATTTTTTTAGGCAGAAATATAATAGAATACAAAGATACAGCACAGAGGACTGAGGGCGCATTAGATTAAAGCAACAGATATTTACCATTGCAATGAACTTCTTTCTGTACGCCAGATTATGAACCATTTTCTCAAATTATAAAATACTTTTGCAAGAAGTGGGATAGGGCGCAGCAGCTAAACTTCATAATTTGACCCACCGCGATGTTAGCTCCCAAGCGGCAAAAAAAAATACAACTGCCGACATGTGGTCTTGTTGTTTTTTCTCTGAAACAAACACCAGATAGATCACACTTTTTCCTAATCCCACAGGAAGAACAGCAGATGAATCGAGTCCTCAAAGCCAAGGGCCTACCACATTTCTCTGTTCTTTAAATGACATTCGCCATGATATAAATAAGTACTAAATAAATCCATAAATCCCAAGCTTGCTTAGATCTGCCACTTGGTCGGTCACAATGATGCCAAGAACTGTTGAGGGATTATGAGATTCTTGAACAAAACTAGTATATATTTTGCTTTTTCCAAATTAGCATGTCAGAAGAATACAAAACATATCCTGGCCACTAAAAAAAGGCTCTAATGCAGATTCCTGTTCTGGTTTCATCCCAACTTAACTAAAAGCCACCATAATATTAATAATCTGACTGTCTGTCACGCAAGAGAAACTGGAGATGCCAACATGTTGTGACCTGCCTAAACTGACCAATCAGAATCGTGAGGCCGCCAATGGCCACACAGATTTTTTAACAATGGGTTGTCTGTAGTCCCCTCTTTTCTCTCCCTTTCTCTCCTTCCCTCCTCACCCCTCTCATTTTATTGTCCTAACCCTGCCATCTTGGCTTTCTCAATGTTCGATATTGTCGACAATCTCCTTGGAGGAAAAGAGGGGACTACTCACAGTATACAGTTTAATACCTTAATAGGCTCATTTTTATTTATCAGATTTGAATTGAAACTTTGTATGTTGCCACTAGCTAACATGTTTTCTATGATAAAAAATGGTCATTTACTAGCAATAAATATAGCAGCAGATTCAGGGTTGTGTGACACTTTCAAAAGTAGGCCCTAAAATCTCTTACAGAGCACAGTTTTTGGCACTCTCTGCCAATTGGCATGCAAGATTCATTGGGGTTATTTTATAAAACTGTTTAGTATTTAGCATGCCTCAACTGACAAAGAAATTAATGTCAGCAATATGCGCACGAGCAGAAATGTTACCAAGAAGACATGGACGTTAAGGAAAAAATTCTCTTATTTAAGAAGTTTCAAATGTATGTGTATGAGGGCTCAAAATACTTACAATTATCAGTAAAATTAATTTATTCCAACAAATGTGTTGCCATCTTGCTTTTTTACAATGCAAACTGATTTGCAAAGTGGTCCACAAAACCAGTTCCACCCTTTCAAGTTAAGTAGAACCTATGCTTCCCTCAGCCAAACACGAAAAAGGAAGGGCCTTTGCCAAGGAAGTTTAACAATCAGTCGATGAGTGACAGAGTACATGAAAGTATTCATGCCTTTAAAATGGCAATACTGGTTTTCTTTCCTTTCAAATGCTACAGTCTGTATGTGGCAGAAACTGACAGTAGCCAGTCTTAAAATGAACTGATAAGTTCAATAGTGCAAGATGTAAGGGCAATCTATTTGCATAAGCCTTCAGGTGACATAATTATCAATATTATGACTTACAAGGTAACAATACTTACATCGACATCATATCCGTAGTCTCTTTTCTTTGAGGCCAGCTCGAAGTCAGCTTTTAAGGCAGCAGAGTGCATTTTGGGGCATTCGCCAAGGTCCATTTTCTAAAATCATTTATTATTAAAAGTATTAAAGACAGAATGTTTTGCTAGTATACTACAAACATCTTAAATTTTATCGAGGAGTACAAAAATCATTGCAATGTCATAACAGCAACTCATACATTTCAAGAAGGGGTTAATGTTAAAATGATGTAAATGAAATGTTCTCCCAATGGTTATGAAGAGATTACAGGGATAATGTAGGGAGAAATGACAACTCTATAAAAGGTCACTTAAATCGTTTTATGCACTAGACCATACAAAAGTGGGAGGTTTTTAATAGCTTTTAAAGTAGCAGGTACCCATTTTGGAATAAGTGGGTACACATATACATCAAGTAAGGTTAGACAAGCTCCCTAAGGAGGTCAAGAAATGTATATATAGTCCTCAAGAAAGTTCCTTGCTGAATCTACATTATGCGTAAGGAATTTAAAATTGCATATTTCTAGTATTGTTTGAAAAAGTTACCACTGAAGTAGCAGAGTACTGCAAACAAAGTACTCTGGAGTTCTGCATAATATGTAGTACAAGGTGGAATAAAGGTAAAAGATGGAAATATCTTCCAAAACCTAATAATAGAACAGGGCAGAATTATAGTATAGAGTGCAAGATTCTTAAGAATTCAATAATAGTATATATATTGGTAAATCAATCAATCAGTCAATCATTTTATTCACCCTACTGCAGTTTCCTGAAACTGAATTACTGGGTGTTCACACACAACTAGAGAAAAGGCAAGAAGAAAACTAATACAAGATTTATAAGAACTGATGGTTAGCTGTGGTAAATCTGTTCATTCTATCCGTTTTTCCAATGGACGGGGTGTGAGACTGGCCGGATTGTAAGTTATAATGGTGCTGGTTTTTGGTAGGTTGTCTGAAAATGCCAGAAAGAGTTCCAGTCTTAACACAGTTTTTAGCAAAGTTTTTACAAGCAATTGTTCTACGTGATGAAAGTGAATCCCGGTATAAGTGTGGAAAGTCCAAAAAAATGTTTGCTACTATTTAAAAGAAGATATCTCTTGCCTTGTGCAAGAGCCAAGCATGCCCACACTAAGACTCTGTAAACAGTTGAAAATCTAAGTCATTTAGTTTGTAAGGAATTACTACTAATTGAAGTGGCAGATTGACACAACAAGAATGCAAAATGTTGAAAATTAAGACTCATGCAGTCCTGAATTAAGCTGTAAAGGGAGGATTATTTTTCTCTAAAACAATAGAATTTATTACTGTATTATTTACAGTTGAACCCAAGTAATTTGAAATTGTATAATTCAAAATCCCTGCCAATTCCAACAAAATCCAGTTTCTCCAGGATTTGATCTTAAAGGTACAAAACCAGTTAATTCAAAATCAGTTAACTTGAACCACAACTAACTCTAATTGTTTTTTAATTTCCCATTCAGAGTTCAACTTAACAGGATTATACTCTATGTGTGATTATTAGGGGCTCCTGAATATATAGATGCTGATATCTGTGTCACAGCTGTTACAGGGCCCCTTTTCTAAATTCCTGGAGGCAGTTGGTCAAAAGCCAATCAATTTTAAACTAGGATTAATTCTTAACAAAACCTAAATAACCCTGGATTAGGGCTAATTATCTTTTGAATAACTGGACCATGAATTACTGTTCTCAAAACATTAAACAATACTTACAGTGTTGTTAAAAAGCTCGTGTGGACAAAGGCCCATGATGTAACTTTTGCACACTCTATCATCTGTAAACTTAACATCATCATCTCGGGAAACACCTGTAGCAATCAATGACAGAAATTGGGCAATCAGTAACTAAAGATTCATAAATAAAAGATCTACTCTGAAATGAATATCAGTCAATTATGGAAACAATATTTTTTCTGGTGTCTTTGAGAAAATTTTTCTTGTGTATATGCTTAACTAAAAAATGAAAAATCCGATACAAAGAATGACTTTGAAGTAAAATTTAATAGCCAGGTCCATAAATAATAAAATAAATATTTACAATATTAATAATACAAACTTTTCCCTTGGCTTAAAGGTATCCACGCCAAAAAGCACCATTCAACAGATTACTGGGAAAGCAATATAGTTAGTTTAAATGCAACAGATCAAATATGGATGCAACTTGTAATGCCTGGTAGAATAAATGAATATCACCACAAGACCAGTTTTCTTGACCATAAAAATGCAAAACAGTACAAGGATGACAAGACTTGTAAACTAGTTAGTGGTTTTCAGAAAATGTCTGTTTAGTAAATCTTCTGTTTTCAATACTTGCGAATTACAAGCTGAGAAAAAAATTAAAATGAAGTTTATTTGTTTGCTTTTTAATTATTGGTCAGTGCCTGCAAACTCTCAGTTTTATCAAACATATTTAGACCTATACTAATTCAGAAAAAAACTAGTGTTCTGTTCACTGTGACTGCTGAACCAAGTAATTGTGCAGCAAATGATATTCAACTGTCAGATTTGTTGTTCATCTAAAAGGAGAAAGAGCCTTTCTTGGTCTTACATGTATATGACAGAAAACAAAAATTTGATGCAAGTTTTGAAAAACAATTGAATTTAAGCAATCCTGTAGGTTTAACAGTTTTCATGACACAACTGCATTTATGTCCTAGTTCATGCTGGCTAGCACAACAAAATACTTGAGCACCTGTCCTGGATTTTAGTTTTGGCAGTTTAGCAGAATAATTAGAACTGTGCTCAGCAGGAATAATTCTTCCACTAAAATATTAATAACTGTTTAACCAAAACATTTATCTGGTTCCTAAAGACAGTTTATCAATCAAAACCACAAGTTTTAGCCTGAGCAACCTCAGAAAAATTAAAACAGACTTTGCAACCTAAATAACTGTGATGTTTTACCATAATAATTACAAGCATGCAAACTGAATTCATATACATGTAATTATTATGCAGAATTATCAATAATTTTCCCTCAAGGACTTATCTCATCTTTCATATATAAGAAAGTTATAGCATATGGGAATTGCTAACACAAGTATCTCAGTGTCACTCAAAACCTAACCACTCAATTTTTATGCCTTGACTTTGTTATGTACTTATGACAAAGGTTGGGACATGGATTTCCAGGCACAAAACTAACTCAAAAAAGCTTATGCACCTGTCTCAAATCCCTGATAGACATTGCTCAGAACAGTTCACCCCTTAACTGCTTGAGCTCTGTCAAGTAGAAGTTAGTTAAACCTACTTACGTTCCCTTACTTACGTGTCCTTTGAACTTGATGTTTAATCAACACTCCCCAAATAGTGTTTCTACTTTGCTACCGGCCTTTGTTCAGAAAAAATAGTTTTTAATTATCTGGTTGGGAATTGCGTCTTGTGCATAATTCAACTAAGATTTTGGGAAGATATTCAAATACTATTGGAAAACTTTCCGTAGCTCGCTTTTTACCACTTGATATATCAAAATTACGGTGAAACAAGGAAGCAATTTTCCTTTTTTATTTTCACATATTTCAGTTTCGACTGATTCTTCGTAGTATAAAGAACGACACATTTCCGCAATTGGTAATGTAAGTTTTGTAACGTTTTTGTTACTTTCCAAAGCATAAGTGTTAACATATTGTAAAGCTACAAAGCGAGGCCGCTGCATTCTTCAACTAGAGATGTATGATCGAAACAACAGAAAACAAAATATAAAACTGCTTAAGACTCACGCTTCTTGTCGGCATGTGACGGACCAGAATGCATAGATGTGAGCCAGCCCATACGAACAAGTTGTAAGTTATATTCATTTCATAGAAAGATAAAAACCGAATGAGCAAAAATAGAAGAAAATGAAAGCTCTAAAGCAAACGTTATTGCAGTGTGGGGAATGAAAACTTGATTCACTTCAAACTTGAAAGAATCACTTCAGTTCAATCCACAATTCCCATTTATATTTTGGCAGTTTACCAGAAGAAGCTTACACTTACCATCTCGCTGTGTACCCATCAACTCGTCTAACATCTTCCTCATTTGCTCCTGGGCAGTCATTTTCAGTACTCAAATCAACCTTTCAGCTAAAATAACTTACAGCTTCGCGTTTACTGGCTGTATTCCATAAGCTGTTCCACAACGTTTATTAAAGTCGACAACAATGGCGGACAAACACTCCGTACGCATTACGCAATGCATTGTGGGATTTCTCCCGTCCCAATCTTGAGCGCGCTTCTCATAGACCTTTGTCACGCTTTGCATGGCATATAAACTAGCCTGCATAGCAAGCGTTTCCATTTAGTTTTGGTGAGATTTTCTTTTTCGGCCGCGCGAAATTTGGGACGAGAGCAAAAAAAAACAAAAGAAGGGAGTGAGGGAGGGCCCCCTCCTTTTGTTTTTTTTGCTCTCGTCCCATTTGGTATCACTATATTGAAGCAACACCGTGACGTCGTGATCGAAGTTAATAAGTTTAAAAATCAAGAGAAACTGTATACATATAAAATAAACTGTTTGCTTTACTTCAATGCTTATACAAAAGTTGAACGGTGTTCAATTACCCCTTACCTTAGTGATGTTACTGCCGGACTTGAATCTTCATATAAGGCCAAACAAAACTGTATCTAGTTTCGGTAAACCGATCGACCCTAAACACCGAGTTGCACTGCTCATTAAACTATTTATTGCCGCTTTCATTCTTGATAAAGTTTCAACGATTACTAAGCTGTAGCCGGCTTTTTCCAAAGGAAAATGAATCTGCCTACAGATTAAATCATGCTTGTTTTTCCAGGGTGTGACGTAAAATTAAACAATGGAACTTTCTCATGATATCGAAAAATGTTAATAGAAATATAAAACAATAATATCGACAGACCTTAATTATAAGTATATGTGATCGGAGTCATGGATACACTTTTCTTTGGCCTTAGAGAGTATTCATGATGCATGTTTGTGTCAACAGTTGTGTCAACAGTTCGCCCTCCCATGTCGTGCGGACCAACAGTAGTTTTGAAAGACTTTATATGAAGTACTAGTACTTAAAAAAAACTTAAAAATCTAAAGAGCTTTAACATTCTTTTGCTTAGTATCAAAGTATCGCAAAGTATTAGACTTCTGTAAGAACTCTGTCTTGTCCAAAAACAATAGAACTGTAGTAAGCTATAGTGAATTTTGAAAGGAAAACATCATCGCCGCCTATTTCCAATATACAAGTCTAAAGCAGCCCTGCTGTTGGTGGCATCATCTGGGGCAGAACCACTGCCACAAGTGCAAAATACAGCTATTTCATGCAAAACATTAAAAGTAACAAATACTTTGCAGTAAATACTTAGCATTTCCCAGTTACATTGACAATAAGTGCAATTACATGCTGCATACAACGCAAGGTAGGCGTTGGTCATCAGTGTATGGAGGGCAAGGCAAAGAACCGCAGTCAGAGGCAAGTCCACGAACATATTCTGAGTCTCGGAGAACATTACGTGCGGCTTTGTCCACGCATATGACATCTTTGTGGTCTAAGCGGTTTATCTGAACTGCAAGGTACCCATCATATTCTCGGACCCAGCCCGCGTAACACTCCTTGCGCGACGGAATCATCAGCACAATCGAGCGGGTTTTCACCGTGCACACTGCACAAGAAAGGAAGTAACTTGAGCCGTAAATGGCCTTGGCGTTGTAAGTTCGCGAGGGCCCCTTGGTCAGTAAGTTGTTAGTAGGCGTAACTTGATTCACAGGTTGCCAGTAATACCATGGTTTGTCGGGGAGACAAGTAAAACTTGACCCACCAGCTCGGGGCCTTCCATGGCGAGTTGCTGAGCCCTGCCCTATTGCAATATGAAAAACATTTCAAATCATACTTTCTTACCCACGAACGGTTTAATCTATAAACATAGTTTTAGACCAATGCTGGAGTTTTATAGCTGGTCCGTATTTCCTAGTTGCGTCCATAAGTTCCGCCGCTTCTAGCAACAAACATACAAGATCGTGCGTGGGTGTTGCTAATAACACCAGCTTTGTGAAAATAAAGGTAAAGCAGAAGACAAAAGTTACAATGCGGAGACAGAGAAAGAGATAGAAACAGAGTAGGGATAGAGGCAGCGACAGACAGAGATAGGCGGAACAAAGACAAATAGAGACAGAGGTGGAGAGGAAGGCCGAAACAGAGATATAACAGACACAAAGATAGATAATGGCACGAACAATGACATGGGAATGAACTTGTAGATGATGGGGATCTGGAGTTCGAAATACTCACACAGAGCATTTTTCTTTAAGAAAATGTTACCTTGGAGGCACACACTAGTGTCTATAAAATGTAATAAAAACTAATAAAGTCCTCAATACTCCCCAAAACACTCTCAAGAAAGTCGAAGTGTTCCTGTTACTCGTAATTAAGGTAAAATGGTAGCACTTAATATAGCGGTCCTTTAACTGATTATCTCAAACCTGAGTAAACTAGCTTGGCCCCTCCTTCGGGGCACGTTGTCCTGCCCCACCTCGTGTAGACAAATGCGCCTCTGGGTTTATCTTCTTCGTCCGATTGGTCTGGCTTTTGACTCATAGAACTGCAAGACACGCGGGAACGTCTCCCCCTTTTGGTCTCGTAACATTCCACGCTTCCTGTTATGCCCTTCAGTCCCGGTCTGCCGGGGGGTCCTCGACGTCCCGGGTTCCCAGGGTAACCGCTTGGTCCCATATAACCACGGAAACCTTTTGATCCTTTATAACCTCGCATGCCTACATAATGAAGAGTTTTCGTATACCGTAGGTACGTTAGAACGTTTTGAACGATCCTTTATTTGTTTGAATAAATTTTACGACTACTTAACTAAATAACTTGAAAGCAATTTGATTGACTGTTGACAAATCTTTGACACGTCTTTTCTATCTGAAGACTGCTCAAAAACTTGCAAAATTTTATTTTTGCAAAGTAAGCGATGTCTGTAGTCTTAAACTGTTTTAAATTCAGTTTCGCTCCCATGTTTTTTACTTTTATTCCTACTGGGGATGACTGTAACTTCTAAAAGCAAACGCTTGAACTAAATCTAAATCAGTGTTCAGTCAATTTCTTGCATATTCTACTGGCTTGCCAACTGAACAAATATAATCTTCGTGT
Organism: Hydrozoanthus sils; assembly: GCA_027575215.2. Lineage (NCBI taxonomy): Eukaryota > Metazoa > Cnidaria > Anthozoa > Zoantharia > Hydrozoanthidae > Hydrozoanthus > Hydrozoanthus sils. The sequence goes on from JAOBRD020810024.1 coordinate 9,400, forward strand.
CCTTGGGCGTTTGTCAAGTCAGGTATCTAGCCTAAACTTTTTCAAACTTTCAACATATGCATAGTATCAGGTCTAAATTTACTGTTAAAACGACTTAGACACCTATGTTGAAGCAAAAAAAAGAATTTTTATAAGAAACTGTTTAATAGAGCCCTAACAAAAAGTCACCAACATCAAGTTTAAACAAAGAACACAGTGCATTTTAGCAAACTTCGAAGAGTCAAGACAGTTACACACGAGTCACACACACAAGTCACGCACACACGAGTCACACACACAAGTCACGCACACACGAGTCACACACAAGTTACACGCACCAGTTACACACACAAGTCACGTACACACGAGTCGCATAACAAGCCACGCACACATACAAGCCACACACATACGAGTAAAACACATAGACACACGAGTCACACACACACAAGCCACACACATAGGAGTCGCGCACACACGAGTCACACACAAGTCTTGCACACACACAAGCCACACACATACGAGTCACGCACATACAAGTCACACACACACAAGTCACGCACACACATAAGGCTTTAGCCTTATTCACACGCGTCACACACCTCGTTCGCCGGGTTCGCCTTTTTCTCCTTTCCGTCCCGCAAGCCCTGGCATGCCTGGTAGTCCGTTGACGCCTGGCGGCCCCTGAACTCCCATTTCTCCTCGGGCTCCCGGACTTCCTGTCTTTCCTGGTGTTCCCGGGCTACCCATACGTCCCGCTGTTCCCATCCTTCCATCTATGCCATCCCGTCCCGCCCTTCCTGGATTCCCTGGTTTCCCCGGAGGCCCTCGTACGTTACTTTGCCGGGTGACTTGTTGTTGCAAATCCCGGGTCCTTTATGTAATACAAAAGTAGATAGAAAGATAGCCTGCGTTTCACGAAGTTTTTCCCGCGTGTAGATTGAGGTATCAGTTTATCGTTAAGGCATGGCTACACGATGCCACATTGCCAGCAATGTTGCGCGCCAGACAATGTTGCGCGCAATGAAGAAAGCTACGTCTCTGAAACTAATGCACGCAACGTTGCACGAAGTAGAAACCGTTCTACTATTGAAACATTGCATGCGACGGTTTTACCGCGGGGCTAAAAGGGTTTCACTTGCGCGCAAACTTGCAAGCAACGTGTAGCCTTGTCTGAAACCAATCCTACTCCTGCAACATCGCAACAACGATTTCACCGTGTGGCCACACGAAAAAGTTCAAACACGCGCAACGTTATATGCAATGTTGCATCGTGTACCTTTATAGTTGCGCCGTACTTGTTGTTGCATCTTGCAATATAGTTCTCACAAACGTTATGTTAACACATTCTAACTCAAATGTTGCAGTATTGTGGTAATGTTTCAAGCATAACATTGAAGCAGCAATTGGATTGTGAGACTACCGTGCTCTTTAGATAAATAAGATTCGCGAGACTGTAGAATTGCCTACGGGTAAGCGAAAACAAATAAAAGTTTGGTCTGAGGTCTCAAAATTTATACAAAGCTTTTCCGCGGACGTGATAAAAGTCTCCGTTGTTCATATTAGAGTGTTCGTTGTCCATATAACAGAGGTGTTTTAGGAAAAAAATAAGTTAGCATTTTGGCGGGACTTAACAACCCGGGTAACGAAGTATCCGTGTTAAAGAGATGTCCGTACCCAGAGATTTAGATGTAGTTCATACTAAATAGTTGAGTGTCAGTCTTACGTTAAAGTTGTATTAGGTAAATAACAATTTGCATCGATTTATGGGGATTTGTTGGTCGAAAATACTAAGCCATTTAGCACAAAAATACAGTACACATGCTGTTTTCATAAATCAATAATTGGCATCAGTGATACTGAGAAGAACGTTTATAACAACAAGAGTTAACGATAAAAATAACAATGGGAATAACAACAATAATAATAAAGTTGCTGAAAATTTAATAATCATTGATGTTTCATTTTCTCTGGTGGAAGCCTTCGTAAGAAGCGTCATAAAAATTTTAACAGAGATGGCTCTTATAAATCAAGTTTAACTAGCTGGAAACAATTAATCAAGGATAACAGTTTTACCGTTTATATATAGTTTTATTATAAACACTGTAAAGACGACAATACATCCTTTACGTTGTGAAGTATTGGGATAAAGCATATTTGCTCTCTTATTTTATACATTTCTATTGATATAAATCATTATTCTGACGAAGGCTTCACCAGAGAAGTTGAAACGTTAATTTTGTTTTTTAAACTTTTTAAACCACAAGTAATCCGTTATGTTTTTTAGATGTTATCTACTTGAAATGTATCACACACGCGAAAAAAAGTGAATCAAAAATATTACTGCTTTAATATGTTTTAAGTGCCACAGGGCGAAAAATAAAGAAAATACCTTCACAGATAGGAGTTAGCGAATTAGCAAGAAAATCTAAAAATATCATTATAAGACAGTTGGCTCATTTAGAATGATTAACAATATCTAATTGTATTTTTTTTATATATGGCCTGTGAATTTTTTTAATCAACTTTTTTGTATGTCTCAAAAGCTCTCGTACGATGGGTGATTTAGGCACAAAACATTATGGGGTTTGTCAATGTACAAAACTAACGAGAAGGTTTGCTGTGATCGAGTGTGTGTTGAATGGCTGACCCTCACACGGTCCTCCACTTAACAGAAATAAACACTTCACACTGCACTCAAGTTTCTCCAGGCAAAATTCATCACGTTATTGGATTGATAAACTGACCAGACGCCACTGATACTCACCTCGCCTCAAGAAAAAAAACTTGCTGTTGTAGAGCAGTTAAAACACTCATACTGTTTATGGACGTTCCTGACCCAGCGCGCCGCTTTCTTGAATGAAGACTGTATTCCTTGTACTCGTTGGCCGACATGGCTGCTTGCTGCACTCGCTCCGTTGTAGAACTAGAAGAGAAATTTCCCAACGGGCCATTGTCTTTAACATCTTCGTTCAACGGAAATGCGTTGTCCTTGTTTTCTTTTGTTACAACAGAGGGCTCTGTATTACCAGCAGAAGTGACGCAGTTACAGTGCTGCGGGATTATGAAGAAAATTTGAACAACACAAGCCAGCGACAAACATACTGACACCAGACTGATTCCAGCAATCAGACATAGAAAGGATGATCGTTCCTTCTTTGAAACCATTGTGTTACCGAGTAGAGCCGAAACTCGGCTTGGGCCGACAGTACGACAAAACGCGGCTAATCTGAAGCTCTTTCCTATTGGTTTTAAGAATCTTCGGGGCCGATTGTTCCCGCAAGATCCAGCAGCCGAGGTAATGCATATGTCAAACTCCAAGTGAGTTCACGTTTTCAATTGAAAACAAAGCTTTTTAAATAAGGTTGAAACCCAATGCCGAGTCGCGGGTGTATTAAGGTCATCATCAGTCATGAAAGATCATAGACAATCACAGCAAGTTCGGAGATTCGACTAAATCACTGAGTCATGAGCACTCAGGCAAAATGTTTGTTGTCGGTGTTCGTGTATGCTGCCAAAAAGTTTGTGTTTGGCGATTTGAGAGTATTTCGACCTTATCGTGTTACCGTTTCACACATACACACAAATGTTTCATCACTCAAGATGAACGTGAACCAAAACGTTAAACCTAGCAAATTCTGCACTTTCTTTAGTAGTCCGCGCGAGGATTATCGGAGCAGTATACTAGGCGATTTTACACGCTGATAGCATCGACTGGCGTAAAAAGTCGCTGATATCTAATATGTCAAATACGAACGGTTAAATACGCCACGGTTCGCAGGTCCGCCTGGCGTGCCCCTTCCTGCAAATTTTTATGCTCGTCGCAGCGAATTTCCTGTGCCGGCAATAAGCCAATCCAACCATAACTTTTTAAAATGGCGGACGAAGCGTGTTGAAACAAATAAAAACGGGAAACGCAAAATTCTCTGTGTTCCCCATGCACCGCTGGTGAAATTCGTTTACGAATTTCGCAGGCGATCAAATTCCTTGCGATGGGTGTGTAAAACTATTGAGGGGGGGGGGGGGGGGCCGTACCCCGTACCCCAGGGGCCCCCCGGGCCCC
>JAOBRD020810132.1:0-13435 GCA_027575215.2 Hydrozoanthus sils
GGCCCAAGAAAATGATCTGGGTAAGGGCATTGTGGTGCACCTGTGATGTAGTATCTTCTGCTTGTGTCGGAATCCATCAGACTGCGCATTTCTCTAACAAACTCGGGGTAATGATGGTGACTGCCTCCCTCGATGTCAAGGTCAACGCCGTCTAGTATAGCACTAAAAACACAGGTTTGAGACTGAATTACTCGACGCAATTTTACAAAGTAACCCTTTCAATGGCCGAGTGGAGACTGATGTCTGCACACAGGCTAAGACTGAAATGAATTGTTTCGCAATGTTTAGTAATAGATGTGTTTTGTTCCATTTGCAGTTTTATCAGTATGATAATGACGGTGATAGTGTTGGTGATGACGGGAAAATGGTGGATGATGAAACAATTCTAAAGAGAAAAAAGCTACAAGAATTGAAAAAAGGAAAAAAAAACGGAAGGGAAAAGTGTGTACCAAAATGTTTTTCTGACAATTAAGAGAAAATGTAAATTGTAAATCCAAGCAACAGCGTCCTTCCCTGTTTTTTCTGCAATATTTAAAGCAGCAGTTTCATATGGATCACACGGTGCTTCGTCTCTGTTTGGAAATATCTCATCTTGAAAACACAAAATGGAACCCATTGAAAGACTACTTGGCTTTCTCTTTTTCATTCAAGTTTTGTCGTAAGCCCCAATTGTCTTTTGTTAATTTGTTTCCACCAAGTTTTGCAATCTATAATCAGTTTATTCTATTTAACAACAATTTAGTGAAAAAAATGATGATAAAAAATAAAGTATAGATGGGTGTTTCTGTTGTTTACTTCAACTTTCGTAATTTTATTGAAAATAAGAGCTTTGTTTTGAGTGTACTGATTTATTTCGTTGCGTTCCATTATTGAGAAAAAAATTGGTTGACGTGAAACAAAAAAGAAATCGAGAGAAATGTTGAAAATAAACAATTTTTTTCGTTGAATTTAACAACTAAAAAATAATGCCTACACGTAAATGCGTTAAAACTGTTTCACAAATGCTTTACAAAACAGACCATTGAACTGTTACTTAGTTTTACCTACAAGTACATTTAGGCTTATCAATCAGATTTCTTTTTGTCATCAAGGACTGTCATTGCAGGTGTCAACAGCACTGGCGTACTTTTTACAGCTGTTTACATAACGACATCTCTCGCAGATTCTATTTATTTCCAAAATCCCACCTGCCAAATCCCCTCAGTTTAGACAATGCAGGATCTTTGCCACCAAGAAACAAGTTCCAGATGTTGTGGGCTAGTTTCTTTGCTCGAGTGGCACTACCTAGTGTTCCATCCCCAGTGGCCCCGCCCATTGAGATCAAGACAATTTTACCAAGACTCTGGCACTTTTTGATGTTTCTCTCTATTTCGGGGCATCTGAGCAGGAAAGGGTGAGCTTGATCAACCGGCTTTTCACAGTGGTAGGCAAAGTTTGTTCCAGGAAGCTCATCTTGGAAAAAAGTAACTTGAATAAAACCTTCTTCAAAATACAGTTGATCATTCCTTAAAAGTGGCGGCTGTACAGTTTACCACAATGCATTGCAAACCTTACACCACTTAAAGAAATCAGGGAATGTAACAGTTGATAAAACTCTTCCTTGTAATAACAAAATTGGGTGTGTCAAATTTGAGGTTTATCGATTGTCACTGCGTTTTTAAGGGCGATTGTAGCCATGTCGCCATTGTGGATTAAAAGAGCATGCATATTTACCACGTTGAGTCAGTCGTACGGTGAAAGTAGCAAAACTAAATTAAACCAAAAATGACCAAAGGAAGAAAGGGAGGGTAGAGTAGTTGTCTTCCTTTGTCTCTTTCAATAAAGAATGATCTTTCTGAAGGTTGAGTAGCGGTGTCTTCATTAAACGGAGCATGTCCGTGATGTTACATAATATTACATACAAACTAAAATACTTAAAATTTTCTAAATCAAAAATCATCTTGATTTCAAAATCTTGAAATGTCAACAAGCTTGAATGCGATTTTCTTGTTATTTTCCTTTTTCAATTGTGAACTCGATTAACCTGAAGCCAATTACTTTGGAACTTAACCCTTTTAATTTGGAAGATTCACGTTCCATGCTAGAAATTTTGTAATTTTTGTAAAATTACTTCTTAACTATGAATTATCTGTTTTATTATCACACAGTGCAAAAATTTAAAAACATCAGTTTTTGAAAACGATCAATTTTATCAAACAAGAGCTTTAACGTCATCTGATTAGAGTATATATGGAAGGCAGCTTGTACGATTCACATTTATAACACATAAGATAAAAAATCTTCTACCTTTGCCAGTGAAAAGGATGTGAATAAAGGAAAGAATTAGGATATCGTATTTGGTGTTCTCACAGAACCAGCCTAAGTCCTTCTCGTAGTTTGGCTTCCCAAATTTTCCGCCAGCTCCATTCTGGCCCCAGTAACCAACCAACAGCTGTCTTTGGTTTGATTGACGTGTGAAGCGGCCTGTCAAAAGAGTTCAGTGCAGCTTTTTGTCACTTCTTCAGACAATACCTACCTATTTGTTTGTGTTTGTTAACTACAGGTGTAAAATATTGTCACAGTAGTTAAAGGTTCAACCGTTGTCTTTGCCTGATCCGATAAATACAATATGGTAAAATCTTAACTTTTGTGAGCTATGCTTGACCAATTTCTAATATATTTTTAATTGGTAGCCGAAAGCATTACCCTCCCGAAGGCAAACGACTAAACGCTGCCAACTCTGAAATGTACGAGATCATTAATTACACCTTAAGCACTTTAGACTACGGTTTTGTTTCAGTTTAATGTTGAAGAAATCCCACACCTGTTTTGCAGATTGCATCTGCTAAGAAAATTCTCATTTATAGTACAACAATACAGGAATACTTCACTGGTATTCGAGACCAGTAAGCAAAAAAGAACGGTTTGGTGATGTTTGGTTATGGTGACCCTTACATACCTATTTATCTGTGGTTTACATTAAAAATTTACTTTATTAGAGATCTTTTGACATGACTACAAAGCCACAGATACAGAGAAAACTGCCATCAAAGCGATTTTGTATGCAAAATTTACTTTCATTTTTAACCTTTGTTGAAGCCGTGAACATATGATTTGAGAACAAAGCACTTTTGGCTAGAACAGCTCTCCAATTTCAATGAAGCAAATTTTCTTTTGGACATTGTTTTCTGTATATAATATGAACTTGCAAAATTTCTCGAAAAGATAAAACAATTTTTTTTTTCTTTTGTCAGTAGAAGTTAAAAAGGAAGCAACTATTGAACTTTCTGATTTACCTGGTAGCATTTTTACACAGATAATCACTGCCTCAAACCTCAAAAACATTATGATGCATTTATTAATATTGAGCTAATGTAAAAACCTTTCTGCCGTTCGGCCGCACAATTATTTGTGCACAAAGGTACCAAAATAGTTTTTCGTTCAAATTTTGCACAACAATTATTTTTAAAGCGAAATACGTTTAATTTTAAACAAACTTATATAGTTAGAAGACTACTGGGCTCAACCACTTCAAATAACTTACCTGGCACTGCCAAAGCGACAACTGCAGTGGTTAGTAAGCAGAAAATAATTATCTGGTTCATGACTGAAGACAAGGCTTTCTCCCGAGGTAACTAGGATTTCGTAAGGTTTTATAGTGATTTTTTAACATGCTTGTCAGTCTTAAAGTAAACTTTGACATGCTGTTGCTTCGAGTAAGTTTGCATGGAGAATACAACTGGTTAAATGTTTGTTTATTAACACAGTCTCTGCCCTTTTTGACAGCGGTGTGTCTGTATATCGTTTAAATATCTGGTTAACTGAGTTTGAGGTTCTGCTACTCTGATGGGTTTTGGTCTGAAAAGCATAACTTTTGATCCGTTTTTACTTTCCGTCCACACTAATGCGACAAAAAAGGTGCATGTCACCGAAATGGAAGTCTTCGAAAACGCTTTTCAGACTAAAACGAAGGTGCAGCGTCATAAGAGTGAATTGGCAAAAACAAAGGTTTTCGAAAACGCTTATCTCGCTGCTCACTTGGCAAAGTATGCCCGAGCGAAGCCTGGTGACGATAACAGATGTTTTCTTCTCCGTGGTCTAGTGTGGACAAAAATATTCTTATACATTTTCGATACTGAATTGCTTTATATACTAGAGTCCATGTTTATAACTCGGTTATAAATTCTCACAACATAATAAACACTACTCTAAGCGGGTGACTAAATCTATGTAAGACATCATTTGGTGCAGAACGCCGATCAAGCAATGTTAGAACTTATGGAGTAAGGCTTCAACAAAGAATAGTTAAAAATTCTGGCCAGTTTGACAACTACTTGTAAACGAGTTTTATAAAAACAAGTAATCTTGGCTCGTTTTTAATTTATTGACAATTTGAGCCTTAAATTTTCCTAAATTGTTCTTATAACTATTTCTGTGCAGTTTACATCGAAAAAAAACTCTGGTATGTAAAACATGTATTGTAAAACGAAATGTTTGGCCGTTTTTGTTTTTTTTAACAATTTATCCCCGCGGATTTAGGCACTGATTCGCTCAGTCATTTTCCCAAAACGATTTCCAGTGATTATCTCAGGATTAGTTTAATATTCATATCTTTACCACTGAAAACGGGGTATATTCAAGTTTCGCTGATATACAGCATCAACAACGAACTCAATAAACATCAGTGGTCAGAGATTTTTCTCCTTTCTTTGTGTGGTTTATTGGGCCTTCTTTGTTGATACCAAAGATCAGCGAAACTTTTCCAGTGCATGGTGTGGCCTCACTCTCTTCGAAGGGGGCATAAGAGGGTCCTGAAAACCGCAAAACCGCACAAAAAAAGTTATGAAACTGCAATACCCTTGAGCGTCAACAGACCCACCGGAAGCGAGACGGCTGATACAAAACAGGTCTGCAAACACATTTTTACCGTAAATCATGGCAGAAAACTAATATAATCCGCAAATTGCTCAGTCTTGCAAAACCGCAGCACCGTAAGTTAAAAAAAGAATTTCCGAAAAACCACATCAAAAATGACGCAAAACCGCATCACCACAAACCCTTACGCCCCCCTCCTCTTCTATATGTTGTATCTTTGACCCTGTTCTTGTATCTTATAACGTGTGCTTCGATCGTCGACTTTTCCTACATTAATCGTTCTTTCCTACATTATTTCACAACAGAATTTCAACGAAGTTGCTGGCTTTCTTTTCTTCCTAATATGTTTTCGCATGTGTTCTTTGTTTACGCATTTTCTTTTCACCGTGTCAGCGTTGTCACAATATTATGGAACCGAGGCGTTATGTGCCAGCCAGCCAGACAAATTCGCTAAACGGAAGATAGAATCAGGATTGAGCCCGCAAGAAACAGCAAGATTAGACATGCGTTCTTCCTTCTTTGAACGCAATTAAGATTTTGATCTAAAGGGTAGTAATGGATAATTCTACAGATCAGTTTGGTAAACTGCCAACTACAACCACTTGAAGTGAGCTACTAAGTTTTTGAGCGGCTAGCCTCGACACCAAGACGAGGTTAGACTTACACCAACAACAAAGGATGTGATCAGCAATGGCTAATGGCCTTGGCGTCAGAAATTTCTATCCCTTTAGGCGATGCATTGACCGAACCTGCTACAGAATATTGTCCTATCCATGGTCAGGTTACGGTGTCCCCAAACACTGGAGATACCGCCAACCCGGTGAGACAATAGGCTCCAAAAAGACTTAACTTGCCACACAATTGCTTTAGTAGCAATCGAAATAAAAGGAAACATTCTCTCAACTGATATCTAACCTTTGTTAGTTGTTTTAAGAGGAAGGAAACACTCACAGGTTTTTATCTCACACAATTCGTTTAGCTCGAAATCAATTCATAATGACAGCAAGCTTGGCAGAAAGTCGGAATAGCTGTTTTCTTCGGTTTTTTGTTAAATCACTTTTTTGACAAGTCATTGGGCTACAAACTCGAGAAGCCGGGCTGAGCTTTCGTTGAACAAGCTATCTTATAAAGAAAACGTTTATTTAGCATAAAGACGTATAAGCCTTAGTGGCAATAACGCTAACTTTATTTGTGTGAGTGTGAGAGCTCTTAGCTAATCCTTGATTCGACATACACGCACGTACATATATGTTACTTGCCGGCCGGGAGGTCCGTATTGAGAAAAATTGTGCTAGAGGTCTTGCCGGTTTTTCGTGTCATTTAAGGAAAAAACGTACGTTCAAGTTGACCACGGGCAAGATCGAAAAATTCCGCCCGCCCAAGGAACCAATATTAATCCAATTTCAGGATTCGTTTCATCTTGCCCGCTCGCACGCCCCAAAAAAATTCTGTTGTTTGCAATTTTAAAAAGAAAAATATATAGATTAGAGGTCTATGTACCCCAATTAGGTTACTAAAGAGCAAAGAAGACTACGTTTAATCGGTAAACAATCAGTTAGTTAAAAGTTTAAAGTAACTATAGTAAAGGATACAGCGGTATGACTTCTGCAAAAGCCGAGAAAGAAGACCTTTTAAGATTTTTAGCAAGAAAGTGATTATACTAAATTATTCTAGCAATTCAAATGGAGATCAGGAAGTTGTATGAAAGCACAGGAGATTTAACACCTGTACACAGTACAGAATAAAGCGCTGTTTGTCAGGCTAGTGAATTGAATCGACTTTGCATAAACAATAATGTATGTCATCTAATGCAGAAAGAACTAAAGTAATCACTTTTTGCGAACAAGGCAATTTGTCGAACGGCTGATGTTTGAAGACTCGTACGTGACTTAACGTTTGCACTCGTTTCATCAAAAGCCTTTTGCTTTCTTGTTTTATGTATGCTGTTGTATTATATAACCCCATGCTCTTAAATATTGCCTCCACTGTCACTCAACACAAAGTTGAGTTTAATTATTAATTAATTGAGTGCCATAGATCAATAACTTGTCACAAACATTTCGTAAAGTTTCTTTCGAAACAATTTCATATTTATTTTGTCAAAGTGCTTTCTGCTTTGGCCATGTGTTTCTTTATCTCACTTACAGTATGGTAATTTCCCCGGTGTGTAATTACAGCAGATGTTTCTAGGTTAACGTTAATTCGAAGCAACAGTTCATGTATGCATGGTTCCAAAATTGTTCAGTTAACAACTCAGTTTCACTTGATGCGTAGCTTTTAAGCGACGGTTAAGAAGTGGATCTCACTTGCTTGATAACGTTTATAAATATACACAAAACTCTTCAAAGCAACATTTTTACACAAAGAACAGAAATGTATTACTTACATCTATAACTTCGACCACTCTGTCGATTGTCATGTTTTCCATATATCAATTCTTGTCGTTCTCATAGTAAATAACCAACTTTTGGTTTTGACAATATAAAAATGTGTGTTCTAAGTAAAGGTACTTTCTTAGTATCTTATTTGGCTGCTTGCTTGGTGCTAGCCTCCAGCGATGCGTTTTCAGCATGCACAGACCTAAACAGCGTAAAAGATGCGCGGCGCCAATTTAGCTTGTTTCTCTAACTTACATAGCTTTGAACAGAACAGTTTCTCGTTTGTTATGCCTCAGATTGTCTTAGTTCCTTGTAACACTGGTCTACACCGTTTAACATGAACCTTGAGTTTCAAACGAGTTTCATGGTTTGGTTATACTTTCGAAACGATCTCGCAGAACGGCGACTAAAGCGAGACATCCGAGTAGAAGCTACATCGGGACTCTGGCAATTTGCAATTGAATCAGCTCGATCTTTTTTTCTCAAGTTCAAAAGAGACTTCCGAGTTTTCTTGAATTCTGGGATTCTAAATGAATAAATTATTGGATTTGCAAATGAGTTAGCATAGTGTAGAAGCTTGCAGAGGTAGACGATGGAAATGTCAGGAACACATCCAAGGGTACTATTCGTCTTTCCACAAAGCCAGAAGGCAATCATAATGAACTGAAATGGAAGCCATGTCAAAGCAAATACGATCGTGATTATTTTCAAAGTTTGTGCAAGTTTAAGGTTCTGTCTTGTCGTTTTACCACTATGCTTTCGCTGTGCTGTGCGAATCCAAATTGAAACGTAGGCAGCTGTTGTTACAAGAAACGACAAAACTAAGAAGATGGAAGTGGTATAAAAAAACACATCAAAGGAAACGATCTTCAGTGTGTCAAAAAAGTACAATAGCACCATAAACGATGCAAGGAACCAGATCGCTACAAGGAGAAAGAAATAGGATTTTGCCCTGCACACTTTATGACGCAACGGGTAGCAGATGGCGTAGACTCGCTCCAAGGCAATCACTACCAGTGTGGAGACGGACGCAAAACCAGAAAAGATATCAACGCTAACATAGATGAATCCTGTGGTATCCCAGCGCTGTTTGCTATGTCGGATCCAATGAACTAGAGAAGGAATGTACAGTGGTAGAGAGACACAGCCAACCATCATGTCAGCACAACAAAGGTTCAGAAGAAAATAGTTGGCCCTCATCTTCAGCATTTTTCGATTGTCGTAAAAAGCAAACAGAAGGAGCAAGTTGCAAACGACGATAGCCATGTTCGTAACTCCAAACGCTGTGCCCCAACCAACTACGTTTAAAAGATACGAAGCTGAGGGTCCGGTGTTTGAAGAGTTGTTCATTTTATCAGGCTTTAATTTTCTGTAGAGAGAGCAAAACATGTTTGTGTTTAGACGACTTAGCCTAAGGTAATAAAAAAGAGAACAAGTCTTGTTTGCAGCATAGAATAAAGAAAAAGCATCGGTAAATTCCCAGTTGCTGCCCTGTAGCGTTTTGCAGCTCAAATGCAAAGCAAAAATCTTACCAAAAACAGCTTAGTACTTGCTTTTATCTTTGAACAAGCGATATATCGAAGAAGGTCTTTCTCAGAGTGGCTTTAGTATTGACTCCTACTCTTTTTATGAAATATAATTGAAAGAGTTCAAGCTGTCTTAATGAAAAGAAATGATTGTCTTATCTCAGCGGAAGTACAAATGCCAGACATACAGCTTTTACAGGTGATCGGTTTCATTTGTACTATTCTAATCAATGGCATTTCGAGGAATATTACTCTCTAAGATGAAAAATATTTGCTTAAAGCAAAGTTTAGAGAATCAGAATCGTTACTTATGACTTGATTCTCATTTTTGAAACAGTTTCGGAGTATTAATCCTTAAGAGTATTGAGGCACTTACCCACGCTTTCAAGTGTTGTGTTGTGTATATTAAAGCCTTCCCCGATGAAGATGGTTTTAGTTATCAAAACTAATGAATTGTTAGCAGCTCGTGTTTTTACCATTAGAATAGATGTAAGAGATATAAATTCTCTACTGATTCGCTATAATTTCAGTGGTCCAAAACAGCTTAATCGTTTCTTGTCTGATTAACACAAGAAGCTCTCCGGAACTGAAAGACAAATAACCAATTCAAAACTGCTTCAAATGCTTAGTGTTTTCGGATGCAACTTCACGTCAGGAAAAAATTAAAACGATCGGAAAGTTTTGGAAGACATGAATAGACGGTAATCAATTATATTTATGCCCTCCGAGCCTTATTTAGAAACTGTTTTTTTCGGTTGATTATAGTTGACAGTTTGTTTTTTCAAACCAATACGACAATTTTAATTTTGCCTCACTCGATTTACCTTAAAGGTAAATGTTGTTATCAAAATATTGTAGTGAGAGAAATTTCCATTAAGTCAAAGTCAAGCGGTTTTGGCTGATTTTTTTTTAACAATAAAAAACCCGAAAGCTCGTGTTTACACATGCTCTTGCTTTCAAACTACAAAAGTTAATCTCCGATAAATGTTGCTCGTACAGTACCAGTGAATGCAAAATTTTCAAATACTGACTAGTTCGGCTTTTTGTTTTGCATATCAACCACTTTACTATTACCCCACGTATAAATCCTACTCCGGTTTAACATTATTATCAACCTTGATTATCGTAAAACTGAGTGGCAGATGTTGCTTTGAAAGTAAAAATGTTAGAGACGGCTTTGTTAGTGATGCTATTAAGCTACTACTTGGCCGACCACAATGGATACTTGAACCTGATAATATGGATACATTTCGTTTTAATGAAACAAAATAATCTAGACAAAGAATGACAAAATAGAGAATAGCAACTTTGTTTCTCCACTCAAAACCGTTTCAGGAAAGAATCATTTTTAGCGTAGTAACAGGGAAGCTTTTATGTTTTCAAAAACTGAGAAAAAGTTGCCTTCAACAAGCTTGAAATAGTCCGTTTAAAACATGCCTTTCCTCAAACTATTTACTCATTTGGATTGATGGTAAGGATTAAGAAAGTGTTTTCGAAAATACCATCCTATACGTTTTAAGTTACGCGGTATTCCTTATCTCGTTCCCAACAACCCCTCCTTTGTTTTGCTAAATTACATTAAGTTTTAGAGGTCTTTAAGAGTTTTGATATTTGTGGCCCGTTCTTCTTTTTTAATCTGTTTACTGAATGACTGCGTCAGAACCGTGTTTACATTTCTTTGCCGTCAATAGAGCGATACTAAGTTATGCCATTAGTCACGCTTTTTTGTGAGAAAATAACTCAGTTGAGCTCTGCCTTGGGTTGCTTGGCGATTTCCAGCAACAAAATATGTAAAAACAGTCCGTCTTGTCCAAATTTATAAAAAAGAATTGAACAAGTAAACTCAAGTTTATTGATTATCAAAACATGTGAGGAAGAAATTTTAATCAAAAGTCTAAAGTTTTGCATGTACGCGTGGAAAATTCTAGATTATTTTCCAATATTTTTCATATTAAAGAGTTAAATTTTGTTTTTTAGGGAGGTTTCCATGGTAAAGTTAAGTTTCAAACCATGTCGTCAAGATCGTATGCTTGGAAAATTATTGAACACTTACCGGGTTATTGAAAAATCTAGTTTATGCACAAAATCATTAAAAAATCATGAAATAGTAATTAAATTTTGCTCTTAAGTATTCAAGCTTCAGTTCATGGTAATAAAAAGGAAAAAAAGCAAACAAATGGTGAATTTCAAAATTATAGTTCCCGGCGTTGGCAAATAAACTGAAGAATATTTTGTATTTTTAAGATAAGGAAATATGTTATATGTGTTTCCTTATTCATGTAAGAAATATACGAAATAACTTTTTTTTCCCAGAGTTAGTAAGGATTTGCTTAACCTTTGGCTGTTGTTTAACATCTCCTACCTAGCTTTTATTATGGAAACTTCAGAAAAAGAGTCGTTGCGTTTATTGAGAAACTACATTGAGAAAGAGCAAGTTGAAAAAACTTGTTTAATGCATTTTTTGTGAGCCTTTTCAATTTCATGACCTATCTACAAATCATATTATATCAATAAATCTTAGTATACTTCCTTGAATCAAAAGTGCTTAACTGACGTGAAGGAGTGTGATATACTCAGTTATGGTCACAATGAAAAAGAAAGGAGCCAGACTTTGAGCATGACAACGTTGTTTTGAAAGGAGACAAATTCCTCTCTCGTCAGATGCAAATGTGTAGTAGGGTGCAAGCTTATAAGTACAGTTGTTATGAATTCTTTAGAAGAAATTTACTAGCATGGCGGCACGTGCTAGCGAGTTCATTTCTTTTGTTCAGAGTACATAGTTTAGGTCTGCAGACAAAAAAAAATTCAGTTAGACACAAATTACAGCGTTCAGTAGTGTTTGAATAAGGACGCGGGCTAATATTTTTATTCCAGATTATTGTAATTTTATTTCCGTCTTGCTGTTTTTTAGTTTCCAAATTTGTCTACTCAATTCTGTAGCGTAGAAATTATATTAATCATAACTTTTTTATAATATATGTACACAAATGCTATAACTTTGATTGCGTTTAACCACACGATTTCTGAAGGAACAGTAAATATTTCTATCGTTACGGTTGTTGAAAATAATGTCAATTTTTTTTTAAAAAAACTGCGCCTAGTCATATAAATTTTAGGGCAATTTGGAAAGCAGTGTTACAGCGTTAAGCTTATTTTATATAAAGTTTATTCTGCCCTTCATGATAGCATATTTTAAATTGTAAACGTTCAAATTTTGTTGACGCCCAGAAAGAATAGGCCTGAATAAAATTTCAACTTTTACAATTTTAGATGATTTTAGTTTTTGAAATAACATGCATAATTGTGTTAGCTTTTGCATTGGCCCTGACTACTCAAAAACAAAATGGCTCTGAAATATCTCGCTTGTTTTAAAGTTTTCAACATAGATTTAGAAACTGTGAGTGTTTCATACTTCAGCCAAAACGTGGTTGTTCACTCGTGTGTACATTCATTATTTTCGTGAATTTTTGTTCCCACATCGTGTTGCCAAGCACAGCATCAGATAACCCGATATAACTGTCGAAAGGAAAGTTTGCAAAAAAACTAAACGACAATGTTTTCGTTCAACTTCATAAATGATTACCACTTTCAATAAACTGCTTTTATCATAAGAAGAAAGATGTGTAATTTACAAGCGAGTTTCCGACAGCATTAACCCATGAGCCCGGCACATGAAGGTAGAATCGGCAGCGATGTCATCCAATCACTTGTTAATTCGTATTGAATATGAGCAAAAAACATAGGGCCCAAACTTCATAGGACAGTCATGACGCTATTTTCGTGGTTTCGGCGTTGCAAGACTACTACTGTACTTTCAAACAGCTACGTCCCTCCTCGGTAAAACACATATAAACAAAAAGTGAAGACGTGTTATTTACAAGAAAGCGAGTTTTAGCATGAGCCCAGCCCATGAGCAGAGTTTACTTTGCGGTGACTCGGTAGCGATGTCTTCCAATTACTTATGTACTTATATATTTGACTATAAGTAGGACGCATAGTGTCAAAGCTTCCATAAACGAGCCGACCTTTCGTTTAGGCGACTGTATGTATAACTTTTGGATCATCGAGTTTTTGTCTAAGATATCAGTGAATATACGTAAAATCATAGCGCTATAAGCTTCCAAAAAGAGCCGACCTTTCGTTTTACTTGTTTAAGCCAGTAGCTGTACGTATAACTTTTAGATCATATGGTTTTTGTCTAAGATACTTTTCATAAAAATTAATGGTGAGATCCTTAACTAATATTTCCACAGGTAACATTTTCTTACTGGCTCACCACGACTGAAACTTCATGATCCACTGTTACTTAGGTTCAATTGGAAAAGCCTTAAAGTGCATATCACCCCTGCACTGAAACTAATATCATAAGAAACTACTATTTCAAGCTTTCATTTGACACCTGATTCATGTCTGCCTGGTAAAACCAGACATCTCTACAGGCTTTCAAATATGCTGAAAAACGTTCTTTTTGGTTTCCTCTTGACGGCTGGCCGAGAGGGTAACACACTGGGGCGAGTGACGTTGCAGTAGGCCATTGTCTCTATGCTAATTGAGGCTTGTGTCAAGCTGGCATGCAATGTGAGAGAAATTTGCGGTGTTCGGGTGCGCTTTTCAGTTTTGAATATGGGGTTTAAATGTGCAGTTGAAGGCTGTAAAAGCGAGAAATCTAAAAGAAGC
>JAOBRD020810240.1:0-30209 GCA_027575215.2 Hydrozoanthus sils
CCTTTGGCCTCGGTCCTTACGCAAGACCTCTGACACAGTTTTTCTCAATACGGACCTCCCGGCCGGCAAATAACATAAATATATTTCCAGGCTGGTTTTGTTCTTATAAAACTGATGATTTATTTGTTTGATAAATTTTCAGTCCGATAGTCTTAATCCATGTGTTCTTACAGGCAGGTTTACTGTACACGAAACCAGAAAACGACAGTTTAAGTTACGGTTTTTACCGTAGACAGAACTCCCTTAAAGTGAAACGGATTATTCATTGTTGAAAATAAACAGTAAAATGATCTTATTCAATTTTCTCACGGTATTGATAAAGTCCCCATCTCTAATTGTGGCTAAACAAAGGCGTTCATCCAGTTATGACCAAAATCGTAAGAAAATCGATAAATATTGTTTTATTAAACTTCCGTAAAAAAAACATGTTTTTGATTATCAGCTAGTCTGAAATTTCAAGATGTGGGTTGCACATGGTCACGTTATGTACCGTGACATATACTATAAAATATCAACTCATTTAACTGGATTTCGACTAAGGAGTTTTTCCTTCGGACCTGTTTTGCTCAAGTTTTTGGCCATTTGTAAACATAACAGCGAAGACGATACCTTGAGAGAGATCAGACTGAAGTGCTACCTTATTTTCGAACAGTTCAACATACAATCGTCGATGCAACAACAGTTGATAGAGAGATGATCGACAGCCGTCTGTATTGTCCATTACAGATTTTTCTTGACAGATACAATCCTTGGTTTTGACTGCGTTTTCAACGAGGATGTGGAATCCTAGTTGCTTCTGAGTTTAATTGAAAATGCTTTTTACTCCAAGAGAGTAAAACCAACAAGATTTATTTGTGGCTAAATGCACAAGAGTTTTCATGGTTTTTCCATGTGAGCTGTTTATAAGGCTTTATTGGTAAACTGGATGGTGAAGGATGTTAAATTATACTGACGTTTAGGATTTTACTGTAACAGAAAGCAGTGCGTGCATAGTGAAATAGCTGTAAAAACAACTCACTATGTTGGCAACACTGCTGCAATAAAAATAAGAACGAACCAAAAAATCCTAACTAATTTGTTAACAGTCTTCTTGAGAGTTGCAGCATCACAAGTTGTTTGATTTAACCATCTTAACAATTACTAAAACTTATCACTGTGTGAACTAAATAACTAATCATTGCATGAAATAATCATTATGTGAACTAATTAATCATTGTACGAACTAGTCAATGCTAGAACTAATTATTACATGACCAAATCACTCCTCAATTTAGTCATTACATGAATTCATTATTGAACATAAACAAATTATTTCATGACCTAACTGTAGTTCGATTCGATCATTCGATGAATTAATCACTGCATGAATAAATCATTGCTTGATCTAATCGTTGCATGAATTAATCATTGCATGAATAATTCATTGAATGAACCAATCGATGCATAAAATAATCATTGAATGAATTTGGAATTAGTCATTGCATGAACTATTCGATCATGAATGAATCATTGCATGAATTATATAATAATTTTGCATGAATTAATCATTGTACAAATCAATCATTGCATGAACTAATCATTGCATGAGCTAATTAATCATTGCATTAACTAGTCAAGGCTAGAATTAATTTTTGCATGACCTAATCACTGCTCAAATTAATCATTGCATGAATTCATCATTACATGAATTCATCATTACATGAACTAATCATAGCATGAACTATTCATTGCATGACCTAATCGTTACTCAAATTAATCTCTGGATGAAGTAATCATTGCATGAACTAATCATGCTTAATCATTGAATGAATTAATCATTGCATGAACTAGTCAATGCATGAAAGAACCATTGCACAAATGAATTATTGCATGAATTTATCATGATTGCATGAATTTGCAGAAAATGGACAGATTAAAATGATTTATAATTTTAAGTTGTGATTTAGCACATTCTGATATCCTTTCAAGTGGTGACATTTCCCGAACTCGTTACTTCTTGTAAGCAATCTCACAAATTTCACTGTTCTGGGTTTCATTTTTGAATACACATAGCAGTTTGTTAAGGGCATATATTGCCTTGAATATTTTGTCCTCTGACTGTGTTAATAATGTGCAGATTGTCATGAGCCACATTTTGACTGGATTTCATTGAACATTTTTTTTTAAAAAAAATAGATAGGCAAAAAGCTAAAAAATGTTTTGATTAAAAGTTAAAATCTGAATGTTTAAAGTGACTTAAGAGTCGTCATTAGGGACGAAGACCTTTAAGTAAGAAATGTTCAGATTTTACTTTTTTAGCAAAACAATGTTTGCCATTTATTTGTTTTTATCAATCTTAGTGAGTATTTTAGCACAAATCAAAACTCCAAACAATCGCAAGAGAGGAAGGCACTGGAGCTCATTAAAAACCATAAAACCACAGAAAAACTCACCCAAAACCAAAAACCACAATTAAATTTGATCAAATCTGAAAACTGATTTAAAAAACATCAAATATAAATTAAAGTTAACGCTACCAAGTTTTTAAATCTTAAAATCAAGTTATTCTTGCTGAATAAAGGAAAAAATTCAAACCACTGGGCAAAAATAAATCACACAAAACCACAGTTTTTTTATGTGAAAACTGAAAAACCACTCCTAAAAACCTAAAAATTCCAGAAATTACAAAATCACAAAAACCACAAAGTCCCCTCATATAGCAAAGACTGAAACCTTTGAACTTCAAAAAATTCAGGAGATCTTTTGGGAATAAAACTTTTATTTTGTCTACAGTTTAAGTGTTCATATTGCCCCTGCACCATATCTCCTATGGCCCATTTACACATACAACTACTATATTGGGATAATCTATCTAAAACTATATCAAGGAATATTTATCTAAAAAAGTGTCAAACTGAATGGAAACCAATATCAATAGTAAAAAATCAGAACAATGCTAGTGCTTATGTTAGTTCATGTTGTATTGTCCTTCACGAATCAGAAACAAACAAACTGCATGTTGTTGTATACTTTATATTTTTCTAAATTTCTTTAAAAATGTGGGAGATTTCTGTAAAATGCGGGGTGGTGTAGTAGGAGATCAAGTGAAAATGTGTAAGTCTCCTGCAAAATACAGGAGAGTTGGCATCTATGTAAATTAGAATAAGAACTTGAAGCCTTGTTTCAACTTCAAATTGAAATAATGCCACAGTTATTGTTTTTGAACTTCCACTGTTTGCAAACTTTATTTGATGGCTCGACGTTTTGACAGTTCTTACTCTACTGTATGTTTTAACGATTATATTTTTTTTCTCAAATCAGCACATCAGGAATACTTCTTTGACCAATAAAACATCAAATATTATTCTTACAAGGAGTCCAATTAGCCTTTTAAGCGTGCTTCATGACAAAACAGACGCATGCTTATGCCAATTTTTTCAGTTCGAAAATTGGTGCTTGCATTGAAAGTTATGCGAGAAAATTGAGCAAAACTTTTATATCACAAGTATAAAACAAGCCTCAACTGTGTATTGCTATATTATAGTGTGTTGCTTCATAGCCACTACACAGAGATACTTTGTTCTGTCATAGAAAAACGAAGACCGATACTTTATTTTTCACCACGTAGCCGCGTAGCAGCTACACATTTTATTATAAGAATCACGTTAGATCGAAACTTTATTTTTCACCATGTAGCCATAGCCACAGTCAATATATAAAAAGGTCTGTTTGCGATGCGGGGTGTTCTGCAGTTCCCTGTGTTCGCCTGCTTTTCAGTTTCATATTTCCTTCTTGTCTTCTTTCGCGCTCTATCTATTTTCTGCGTGGTTTACAACAGAAAAGAGCACAGCTGAGGCTTCTTTATTAAAAGTCTAACTACTATCAACTCACCTGTTTTACCGCCCCGCCAACCGCTCCGACAGTCCCGCCAACTGCATCCCCCACTGCTCCCCCAACCTTCTCTACTGCGTCACCGACTGCGTTCCCATAGGACAGAACAACACCAGTGCTGTTATCCGTAGCCTTGTCGATGATTTCTTTTAATAAAAACGCACCGGAAACAGCAGTTTCTTCTTTATTCATGTTGAGTTCCACATCAAAATCGTCCGCCATCTTGGTTTGGATTTGTTTTGGTGCTTAGTTTTCTTCGTCATTATTGCTGGCCTGGCTGCCTAGCTCTGGGTCGACGATTTTTGCCTCATTAGTATAGGCACTCTTCCTTTCCAATCAGAAACAAGACTTCTGAATAATGAAACGTTTCTAAAAAAAAAGCTTTCTCTGAAAATATGAGATGGATATGATGAGTAATCTTTCCCTGATGCGATTTTAAAAATTGGCACTTTTACAAAGAATGTGTGGCTCATTATCGTTCTTGCCTCTAACTGTTTTCACTTTTTTGAGTAGTGATTTCTTCTTTTAAACCATTCTCGTATAGAACCGAAAGTTTGGCACTCATTACTTTTGATAAGTATTCTCAATTTTTAAATCAGTTGTTGCTTATCTTTGTTCTTTCTCCGACTTCAGTAGTATGCTAATGAAGCAGAACACGGGGAGAAATTTCTTAATTGCTTAAATTTCTGCCCTCAACATCTTTAGATTTTGGCAGAATATAGACCCTTTTCACGCAAAAATATATTAAACATATCAAGAAACCGAATTCAGCGCATCCGTATTAGAAAAATTGGAAAATTTCGTAAACATTTCCCAAAAACTAATGCAGATATGAAGGTTTGAAACTTGATCTTCTGCCCTCATTATTACAGAGAAATGTATGGGAAAAACATGGAAACGAGGCTGGACGGTCATCTTTCTATTCATTGGAACATTATCTAGTTTCAAACCTTAATATCTCCGTCAATTTGCGGCCAATTTTTACGAGGCTTTGTGGTTCTCCTAATATTAATGTGCTAAGTGTGACCAGGTCGAGTTTTGCTCAACAAGAGTTGAAAACCCTTTAAAGAAAAGTATTTCATATACTCGTTTTGCTGTATTTTCATGTCGCGGATTTCTTCCCATAAGAATCCATTGTTTATTAGCGCATATCCGGATATACACGTGAGCTAGGGGCGTGTGTTTTATGTTCAGTTGGGCTGAACGAGTACTTATGTAAGATAGTAAGTATAGTGACTTCACAGGGTTTTAATCTGTAGTTTCGAAACCGTTACTGTGATGAGTTTTTTTAGTGGTGTGCATGCTAATTGCAGTTTTTGGCTAGATTTACAGTAAGAATTATCTAGGTTTTCATAGTTTGTTTTGTAGACTTTTAAGCCTTGGTTCATTCTGAGCGTGATCTGATGACGTTAGTTTGCGAGGTGTGTCACTGATAATACGATTAGTTTGCTTAGGTCATCTGGGAGTGTCCAGTTACAGTATTTGTCCGTGATGTAATAGTTTGTTTTGAGTAGCAGATTTGTATATTTAAAGCGTTTGCTTGTGACCAATAAAGTAGTTCTGTCCGCAGTTCAGTTCAGTACTGTACTGGTTTTGTTCTGTTCTGTTCTGCTCTGCTCTCTGGTTTCCCGAAACATATTGTGAGTGTTGGCTTCGCTTCCCCTCCGTTTCTCTCGTGGAATTCTATATCCCCAAAAGTCTGTGTTATCAAATGCAGACCGAACCTTGAAATCTAGCTATAGTCCACTTGGTTACATAAGATTGACTCTGGACTCGTTTTCTCGATAAACTGAATATATTTCTATGCCATGCTAGCGTGATAAAGGTCTATTGGCATGGATTTTCAGGCTCGCGTTGCAGCGATTTCATTTTATTTTTCTGTCGGCTGGGCTATTGTCGTTGCAGTTTTCTGAAGCTGCATCGTAATCCAATACTCGGGGGAGAAAAAGGGGGGAGGGGGGGTGAAAGGGTAGAATTTCAAAGAATAAGGTCTATTTTGCCGCGCCACTCCTAGGCATTTAAATCTAAGTACTTAGCTTTGGGCCAGTTAGAAGCGTTATTTGACAGCTGGCAAACAACATGGAGCTGGAAGGAGGAAGGGGGGGGGGGGGGTAAGTTTCCTTTTGTCGTGAATGTCATTACACAGGGACTAAACGATAACTTATATTGTAATTTGTAAGACTAGAATTTGAAGCAGAAATTATTAAATGCTGTTATCTATGAAGGATTTAGCTTGTACTTTTCTTTTTAATTGGAATGCTTTTTCTATATATGTTATTTTGTAGAGTGTAAAGATCAGCTCAAACGATTTCCACTTGTTGGGATTTCTGATGGACACCCTTTCCCCATCAAAGTTGTCGCTCCGATATTGTTTATTAGCACTGCATCGCTCATAATTCAAAATGGCTCGTAAATAATATGTTAACGATCAAATCATTAATGCAAACGCTTTGGCCTTCCCTGTTAACGGAGCTTCTCAACAACATCGCCAAATATCCCTGCCACAACCTACACAAACTCTTTCCAGAAGGGGAGAACACACATTTATCGTATTCTTAGAATAAACGCAAGTTAGTTGTCGATCCGCTCTGTCAAATAGACTGTTTGAAAAGTCGTTTCTTAATGGGCCAAATTTGTAGTCTTTAGCTCATTTTGTCGTCCAAATTTGTAATCTTTATATATGTAAAAACTTATTTTTAATTTATTTAGCTATTATCATATATTTGTTGTAGTATCTATAATAATTTAGCTTTGTTTTTTGGCTTCTGACTGAGAAAACCTCGTAGTTATAAGCCCCCTAACGTTAAATCTGTGAAAATAAGGTCAATTTTAAGATTTCAGTTAAGTAAACTTAAATTAGAAACAAATATTCGACCCAGCGTTATTGATATTATGAATTTTTTGTAAAACACTGATATGTAGCTGGCCAAACCAGCCTTAGTCTCGGGTAATGAAGTACAATTTTTTTTCAAATTACGTTTATTTGGCTGTAAACCTTTATGACAATTAAGTTTATCTATCAAGTTCAATTGTAAGTGTTTCGAAGTATTTCTTGATTGTTCAAACACAATAGAAGTCAAACTAAAGCACATTTTTCCATTCAGAACAACAGAGATGGTATGGTATGGTATGGATGGTGGCCATGAATTGTTGTTTAAAACTTTTTTTAACCAACGTTCTGAAAACACATTAAATTGAACTGACCACGGGAAATGGTTTTGCATTTTTGTAAAAAGAAAACGTAACGAAGAAGGAAGTGCGTCATTCCTTGGATACGCATACTAACAAAAAATGAAAAACCAAAAAACAACATCTTTAAATTTCCTGTTTGGATGTTGAAGAAAGCCAATAGTGTCTAACTTATACCTCAGTATAGCTTATAATCTGTATCAAGGGTGTTTAGGTGATAAAGATTATAAAGCTTTCGGATCAAGTACTTTTGTATCTGGGAATATAAAAAAAATTCAATTTCTTTTGCTTGACTTTGAATAGAGATTCTTTGAACGAAAATTTGAATTTGTTCGTTATGTTAATAATATTCAAAATGTGTAACATTTTATAAACGCTATTTTTAAGAACCAGAACTCAAAGCTTATTTTTTTTTAGTTTTCAGATTAAGACTTTTATCATCTATGAAATCAGAAATCGTATCACTGAAGAAATCTTTTCCGCGTCTAGGTATGCTTTTTATAAAAAAAAGATTGGAAAAAAAGTTTTGATCGAGCAGGCCGGGGACTAGTAACCTGTGACGTAGCAGCAGCGAGTTGTGTGGATTTTGTTTCAAAATTTTCATTTCTATTGAAAAAGATAAGAACATTTTTATTTCAAACAATTTCAGGGGAATAATTCATTGATTTAAGTTATGACAATATGCCTGTTGTAGACAGAATCAATATTGTTTTGCGAAATAAAAATCGTCACTGCCTCATGCCTCTTGCGACGTCACATGCCTCCTTCTACTTCAGCACTGCACATTTCAAGCCTTAAAAATGTGAGAGGAACAGCGAGAAACTGTTTTGTTTTCGAAAATTACGATTACTAAAGGGTTCTACATTTCATCTGAAAATTTAAAAAGTTGATAGGGACTTTAATTTTTTGGCGATTCGAGCCTCCGATTGTTTTTAAATTGTTCTTATTTTTATGTGCGTTTTACTTCTAATAAAAACTAAACCTAGGGTATTGCAACACATGAATGTATTGGAAAACGGATTTGATAATTTCATCCTCACGGATTTATCGTGGAGTTCGACGAGTCTTTTTCCCGAGACGATTTCCATGCAGTGATTATAAAATGCGAATCATTTCTTATTCATTCTGTATTGTTCAGGTAAAGACCAAAACTCAATAAGTTTATATCAATTAAGCACAACGAGGCTCAGGTTGGCCAAAATTTAAGAACAGTTTAAGAACAAGCTAAGGCTGGGTCTCGAATGCTACTTTTGTTCTCAACTTGTTCTTAAATTTTGGCCAATCTGAGCCTCGTTTTCTTGATATAAAGTTGTTCTTAAATGAAAAATAGCTTGTAGCTAGAGAACGGTCAGGATTCTGATTAATCAACTTCAGCTGGGTAGCGTGCCAATTAGTGCTCTGATGTCGTCTAATAAAGAAAACTCAAGCTTTGTCCCAGTATATGGAAAAAATATGTAAGATTAGTCTCGCGATCGCGATTTTAAACTTCTACAAAGTTTTGAAAAAAAATTAAGCAAAGCCGGAACATAAGTCTTGGATAATACGATTCATGGTAATTCAGGCTGATTATTTTGCTGTTTATAGCAATGCAATATGAAATGTTGTCAATCAGTTTAAAATAGCACACTAATATTGGGCCGTTATAGTTCTATTCTCATATTTTTGATACTGGCCGCCGTCAGCGCTAGCCAAGACATCAACTTAACAAATTCGTCGTTTGATGTTTGGTTCGAACAGCGAGGAAGGTGAAAATACTTGCCTTGGGTGAAATTACGGAGCTCAATGTTCAACAAACCATCATGTCATTTTATAAGTGATGTCATCTTTATTGTGCATGCTAGACCCAGCTGTTCAAAGGACGATTTAACACAAACACAGGGTGAAGTTTTCAACGTAGGTTTTTGTTTCCAGCCTCACAGAGACTGAGCTGTAATTTGGAATTGACCAGTTTTTTCGATTCCGTGGAACAAAATCTAAACTGTATTTTATGGGAACCGAAAAACCTTAAGTTTCTTAGTAAAAACAACCAGCCGTTAAACTACACAGCCCTGTGTTAAATAGTATTTTTTAACATTATTTAATCATGAAATATTTAAAAATATTTTAACGATTCATCATTTCCGTCAATTTCTAGTGAATATATCTACTCATCGGCTATAAATCGAGCTGTAAAACTTAAACACTCATAAAAGTTAAATCTCAATTTATTCAAATCTGGATGTTCTTATTCTTGTGGTCCAACTGGTGCTGGTAAAAGCAGAGCTTATACTCGTGGTCTTTATCGAGAAAGACTCGCTGTAAATTTTTAATATGAGCTTGAAATAAGCTAACCGCTGACCATATTGATTGGATAGTTTCTCTTGCGTCAGCTTTGTAATATTTGGTTACAGTTTAACTCTACCAATCCCCAATCAAGATTTTTAAGACATGCAAGTATGTACCATTAATTTCTTCAAGTATTAACAATAATTTTTTCCTCCTTACTTCGCATGAAGAAAATCCTACTGATCTAAATGTAACAAGATCGAGATGATCAATCACACTCGACAGAAAACTTGGATTGATGAATACGAGTTCATATAAAAGAAATCAACAGGAAACAAAAAACGGGCTTCGTTAAACTATAAAGTTCAAAGACTTTTAACTCTCACTTAATATTGCTGATGAACAAGGACCCTTTTAGAATTTTATTATCGTACAAGAAATCGTTGAAGATGAGATTTCTTTCATCTGCATACACTTTCTTAGAACACATCGATACAAACAGATTGTAGATTGAAAATTAGAAGTTGTAATATTTATTTATCATCATCATCATCATCATCATCATCATCATCATCATCATTATTATTATTATTATTATTATTATTATTGTTATCATCATCATCCAGTGATGCCGCATATGTGCTAGTAATGAGACAACTAATAAAAGGGAACTAAGGCCTCACGGATCAGAAGGAACTAGTCCCTTAAGGAAATCTTTTTAAGCCTGAGTGCTAGAAGGCGTGGACAGCTGTTTCGGCCTTGTATGGCCTCGTCAGCACGGCTTAGCTTACAAACGGGCTCAAATTCCCGCAGAATGGGAAAAACGAGAATGAAAGCGTCGTGTATTTGTACTAGCCTACTGACTGATTTAGAAATTGAATGCTGTTACTTGGAAATTAGTGAGAGTTTCTTTCAGTTTCAGTCTAGTTATGCGGGATATTCAGTTCCAGAGACACGTGTACTCAGTCTAGTCGCGTGTAACAATGGTGATCAGTCATACGTCAGCAGTAAGAACAAAGCAATAGAAGTTGTATGACTATTTGATTTTTGTTGCTATATATATATTTTTTATTTTTCTCCAGTTTAGTTTAAATAGGCTCAAATAAAAAGTTGGACTTCTTTGATTGAAATCTGCCTAAATTGATCATCTCTCTCTCTTATGAGTCTCGATTAGTCTTCATAAACAGGAAAAAAAACTAGAACCTTTTGGGACCCAAGGCTTGCAAGATCTATTAGTTATAAGAAGATGTAATAGAAGTTTTATCTATTTAAAAATTCTATCAAGAAGTTCGACTTGAATCCATGGTTGCCTATATGAGTATTTTTACTTCACCAAAGAGCTCTATAAAACGTCTAAAAATGTCCCAATAATTTTAGCATCGATTGCGTGCAGTTCCCTCTGTGTAACAATTGGTTAGATTCTGCCATGAAGGGTCCAGCTCCAAAGTGTTGTTTCCTAGTTGAACTGCCTTGAAGGAGTACTAGTAATAGTATTTCCTTCTAATTTGAAAGATCTGGATAATAATAAAGTTGTTCAAAAGTCTCGATGGTTCCGTTATTTTCTGTGTCCACGGGAGTGCAAGCAGCTAGGATTATTGACTATTAGGATTTCCTATCGAGCAGCGACGCAAACTCCGAAGATTTGAATTCTAAACAATAACCAAGATCTTCATTTTGCGGAATTTCGCATTTTTTGTTATTTAAACAAACAAAAACATGCATTTTTTAAAATTAAAATGCGAGCATACTTTAAAATGATACTTTTGGCTTGCAAAATTTTGTTTTATTGGTCTATTCGAAAGGCAACTTTACCCTTGGGTTTTTATTTTTTTTTACAGGAAGTATGATTAGTTTAATTGTAGTACTGTGCAGCAGAGGGAAACAAACGCAAAAACATTTCAAGAAGAAAATAATTTTATTGCGCACACCCAAAGTTAATCGCCAAAGGTTGTAGTGACAGTTTTAAGGCCTTCTGTCATACCGCGCTCTTTGTTTTCAACCGCAATAGATTGACCTGGTTTGCAGTTCCTTTATGAAAAGTAGTGTCTTCAGTATAGTTAATGTGATTCTTTTTGTTATACTCTGATTCGAGCTTTAACAATATTTGCTTTTGGACATGCTCACTGCATTTCCAGTTCCGTGTACGTTTTTCACGAATAGAGAAAAAAAACAAAAACAAAACAAATCAAGAAATTTCCGCAACGAAGGTCGAAACGTCAAAAGTAAACCACGAAGAAACTGTATTTTTCAAAGCAGTTTACAAAATAAAACTGTGCGTAATAAAACATCACGAGCTGATAACCTGCTAACTTCTGCTAGGGCGACCGAAGCTAAAAATTTACAGTTCTAAGCTCTACAAGCAAAATATATGCTTCAGTATCGCTCCGATACTAGTTTTGTTCAAGGGCAGCACCATTGCTTCTTGTTATTTTGGTTATCCAGAGAAAATGCATTCGAAAAACACGCAAAATAAATTTTCGAGTCTGTTCAATTGTCGTTGTTGTTTTTTTTGGACGTAGAATATAAGTTTGTGTAAGTTAGACGTCAAATGAGTATTAGATTTATTGCTTTTTAACGTTCTATTTAAGTTAGACAAATGATTATCAAATTTAGTGCTTTTTAAAGTTCTAGGCTAAACAATTGACACGAACATTATTTTAGGAGCAGTAAAAACCCAGATACAAACAGAATTCATAACCAAAGATAAAAAAAAGAATTCTTTAATCGTATCCATCGAAATAATTTCGTGTAAATGGAAACTTGTAGAATACTACATGTTGTCGAATGTGCCAATATAGTTCTTTAGATCATATACAAGAGCTCTTAGTGATCTATCTAACAGAGCCCTGTTAAAATAAATATATTTCCTTAAATGTTTTTGTTTTTTAAAAAGAAGGCAGACTAAAAATGTTTTAACTACATGAGGAACTTTTGACAATTAAAAGACGCTTTGTTATTGCAGGAAGTTTTGGTTGCTAATTGCAGCACAATCATTCAAACAAATTACTATTTTTATTGTTGACGAAATTGAATGATTGTGCATTAGTAGTAAGAGACAGCTTTGGAACAATCGCAATTACAAAAATAGCGTGCCGGAAATAGCTGTACAATAAAGAAATAAGAAAAACTTTATTTTCCGTTAAGTCTGACACGAACGCGTCATGTTTTGTTACGGTAAGAAGAGGACAAACCTGAAGAAGCTAGGCGAGGAAAAGGTTTCTTTTTTCTGCATTTCCTACCATCCAAAAATATATAAGTAAAAAAGGAAACTCATCAATTAAGAGAATTTTTTTTCTCTGCCAGTTAAAACATTTTGTGTTTCTTGCGGAAACTAAGCTTTTTGGTTGAAATAACTTTACTTTTCGGCTGTTTTGAAGAATATGTTTCATTGTACATTTATAAACCCTTTTTTATCTTAGTGATAAAGTCGGCTCACTATGAACTTTATAGCGAAACCTGTTGTTTTTAATTTTCGCCGGATTTTTTTAATGAGTAATTAAATAGTTAGTTGAGGAATATGCTAACTTTAACAAAAGCTATGCCATTAAGATTTCGTGTGATTGAACAGAATTAACTTCCCAATAACAAGTGCTCTTTTCTTCAATAATTATAAATACGTCAACACGGACAATAGGAACACAATGAAGAACAAAACACCAAAATACAAAACATTTGTCACTAATTTAGTTTTCTGGTGAGTTGGTGTTAGAAATCACTCGGCTAAATAGGGCGACACTTAAAATAATTGTAAATTATTGTCTTTTTGGCTTCCGTTCTTTTATTCCTAATAACTTGTTAGTGTTCGCTAATAATCCAAATTGCATTCTTCTTATCCCAAATTGATGCAATTATCTTACCTACATGTTTCAAGCAAATGTTGTTGGCGGTAGAAAAAGTTCGTTTTTTTCACGAAAACAGTTTTACAGTCCTTGATTCAAAATAGCCCGAACTTATGTATTTGTTAATATTCATACGCAGATCCGTCGAAGCGCATATACCTCTTGAAATGTGGTAATATTATAACAGTTATCGAGGCATTTGAGCTTTCTTCCTACGTTCGAAAACTAATTTGTTATTACTTTGATATAATGTCAGTTCCTTGTTCTGTAAAGCAGAATTAACGTCTATCTGTCTTAACAAAACCCAAACACAATAAAAATATACCTTTCAACTGCAATGCAAAATCGTTTTGGATACTAGCTTTATTTCATTCAATTAACCCCAGCGAAAGTTGATGAGTCAAGCTATAAAGAACCAAACTTATTTATTTCAAGATTCAGCAGATCTAGTCGTCTTGTTTGTCAAGTAAAATGGTCGCTGAAATTGTCAAGAGACTACAACTAGACAAGGAACACAAATCTTTATGTTTAAGCTCACAAACGTTCTGGCAATTTTGTCCCAGACTCACACAAATGAGGGTAATGACCAAATTCTAATTTCCGGTAAAAAATAAAAGATTTAAGAAACAATGATAAACTGGAACACTCTCAGTACAAGTCCATAAAAATCTTGCATAACAAGAACATCATTTCTTTTCCTTTGTTATTTCTAAAGACGAACTGTATATTAAGCACAGAAACATGGCATAACTCGCCCACGAGTTGTTTTAGAAGAGTATTTACGTAGCACTTATTAACAAACATGTAGAGAAAGTCAACAAGGATATATTTAACATTTATATTGGTAGATGTATTCGAGACTCGAGTAGTTGACGTCAATAAAGTACCTCATAAGAACTGTTCAAAAAAAGGAGGGAAACTTCTTCTTCTTACTGACGAATGTTCTATGTGTTATATGGTGTTTGTACGGCAAGTGTTTTGTTAAAATATAACGCGCATTTTAGACCACTAGTATGAATAATTAATGATCTAGTTTGGGCTATTTAAGCCCAGTGCAAGGAGCAGGTTTTCAGTCTTGCATTGGACAACTGTCGGCACTATGAGGTGCGGACACATACTCGCCATTCTCTTGGCAACCTTATTTGTCGTTGGTCCTTCTCTTGGTGAACAAGTAGATAATGGTAGGTTTTTTATTTTTGTTTGCTTTATGTACCCAACGTAAAATGACTCAAGGAATACAGTCAAAACGACCTTATATTGCAGTACATCATCTTTCTTCGTCGCTTTCTGTTGATTATCTTGCTTGTATGTTTCTCGGCATTCTAGATAACACCTGCTTTACTTTAGTGTTCCACTTTAGAGGAATTAATTTACGGGTGTACTCAAATAAACTTCTCTCTTGGCTATCGTTCAAACACTTTACACCCAAGGTTACCTTTTATCAATTTCGATTTGAAGGACACTCTTCAAACAAGAGGAAGGCATAAAGCTTTAGAGTAAGACTAGAAACTAGTGTTTATATTTGTTACTTTATAGTATCAACCTATCCTTCGGTCGCTATTTAAGATGTAGTTTTTAACCGTGAATTTGGAAATAAGGGGTGAAATATCAAAACGTTTGAGCATTTTTATTAAGGGGGGATTACAGTTAAAACAGTGAAAGAGTGGATAAGGAGATTTGGAATGGGAAATTTGTTAGGGCAAGCGCCAAACTAACCCTCCTGACGAGCACAAGCGCATAAATCCCCAAAACGCATACTTCACTACCATTTTTTGAAATCTATGATCTCTATCAAAACTCGCCCAAAAAACATCTGACAACACTCAAGTTGCTTCCTCTTTATTCAGTCTGCACATGGATGATCAGATTTTCAAAATTTTAAACTATTGTCATGGACTGCAATGTCAGCAAAACACTATAATAAGTCGCCAGAAAGTGGATTTGGACTGCAATCCCACCCTTAATTTGTAAAACACATGTGGATAATAAAGAAATTAAACACTCAGGGATTTCACATGGTTTATTTGAAAATTGATAGCACTACATTTGTTTTAAACTGGTTCTTCCTTTGTATCTATCATATGCAAGATTAGAGGAGATGTTTGTCATTCGTAACTATTGCATTGAATTGTTTAAAACAATATATTTCAGAAAATCATTTTTTTGGTATTTCCATTGCTTCAATCAATATTTTCGTAAACTGTTTTTGTAACAAATCTTACTGACATAGTGTTCGTTGTAAATATTGAGTTAAAAACATTTTTCTGTATCCATATACAAATCTTTGACCTTTGAGATTTTTACCTTCGAGATTGTTTTCCTTCCTGCAAATGATATCAATCTAAATTTAAACTGATATAAGAACGGCTGTCATATCTTATTAGTTGCTTCTCCTCTCAGAGCATCAATTGACATGGACGTTTTGTGTCTCGCTGTCATTAGCCCTATTAACAAACATCAAAATTCCTAATTATAGTTAAGCCAGGCAAGTTAATCAAGACAATTATCATGATTTTTCAACTTTCTCTAATAAACAGTGCTTGCATCATTAACTTATTCTTTCTTTTTCTCTTTATTATATACATGCATTACCACTTTCAACTTCATTACTAAGTCGATGGCTCTTTGTTTATCAATATGATAAGCATTTAAATTGTTTATTGGTTTTCAAAATTAGTGATAAATTAAACGATTTATTATCATTTTGCAATTATACGACAGATTTTAAAAACCATCAAAACCGCCTAAATCATAATTGACAGAAACTCACAAAAAGTTCCGTTGTTAGACTAAAAATGTTAGAAAGCTAAACGGCATGGAGAGAACAAAAATATCTGTTGAGTGGCAGCTGAGTGTTAAACATTAGCTCTATGCTAATATATCAATTATTTGATAGATTCGAATTTAGATAAAAATGCCGCCAATACAATTGCAGAGGATAAGGTAAATAACCCTGCAGAAGAAACTCCGAACGAAGACAGTAATTCCGACGAAGTCGATTCGACAATTTCCGATGAGTCAGCGACTGACCCTGAAGCTGTGGCCGAACAACCGTCCGAGGAATCAGAAGATGAAAGCAATGAATCTGAAGATTTTGAGGATGATGAAGAAGCTGTGTTTGAAGATGAACAAGCTGAAGAACAATCAGCTAATAAAGAACAGGAAGCGGAAGAACAGCAAGAGGATGAACAACCAAATGAACAGTTGTTTGATGAAGAAACATTAGACGAAGCTGGTGAAAGAATCCGCCGTGAAGTCGATGAGATTGACGAACTTGAAAAGGCTCTTCAAGAAGACAGCTCAAACGCTGATATTGATGAAAAAGCAAGTCAGCACAATGACGCTTCTGCTCTTGAGAATGGTAAGTTTTATGACAAGAGAAGATCAGCGAAGACTTATTCTTATGACAGCTATATATGTCATACGTATGATTTTTGTCCTCAAAAAGTTGGAATTGAACCTCAAATTTGATTAAATGTTTATATTGCTCTTATCCTGAAGTAATATTAAACTGTGACAGGGCTTGTGAAGAAAAATTTTAGACACAAAAAATGCTTGGAATAAACGATATTGAAAGTGAAAAAAATGACCTCCACAGTTTCAATATTTTTCTAAGCAGAAGAATAGAAGCAAATAAGTTAAATTGCGTGGTTGTTGTTGAAACTTTTAAAAATCTCACCAACGTTTGCTTCTATTAATTGCAGCAAATGATCCAACATACACTCAACCAAAGCCGTACGTTCAGCCTCCCTACTACCCTCCGCCAGCAACGAGTAAGTAATAACTCGTATTTATATTAGAACTTCAGTATTCCATTTGCTTCAATCCCAAAAATCAGTGGAAATAAGAAAACCTAATCATTGTTATTTTGTTAACAGCTGTAGGACAGTGGATTATATACGGTTCCTGGAGTGTTTGTACCAAGACCTGCCATGGGGGCATACAATCCAGACCCCGTTTGTGCCACTATCCCCCAACGGGCAACAAGAACGTCAGAAAAATTCCTTGCAAAGGTTTGCCCAAAATATTTCGCAAATGCAACAGCAACGTGCCTTGTAACGGTAAGTCAGTTAGAGTACCGAGCGTTTAAAAAATAGCTTTTTCAATCGTATAATTTTTAATCTTTACAAATTTAGTATAAATTTATATACATATACAGATTGTTTCAATAGTAATTATTGATACTTGTTTATTTTATGAGTAAATACAATGTTATTATTATTATTATTATTATTATTATTATCATTATTATTATTATTATTATTATTATTATTATTATAGCAATTACAAGCAGTTTAATTTGTAAATAAAAGTACACTAGTATGCAGGGTCGCATCTCGCTAGCTTGTTAAGAATTTTTGGGTTTTGTTCAATGATTTTTTTCGGGTGACTGACTTTAAATAATAACTCACTATTTTTTGCATCATTCCGTTTTGTAATATAGGACAAAAACTTGCTTTAACAAGAATTTTAGCAATTTTATAAGAGAGTTATCTGATCGCGATTGGGGATGATGGGAAAGTTCTCAAAATTTAAATTCTTCTATAGATGTGTTCATATCAGTTCCATATTAGTTATCAGTCTTTGTGGCGACATGTTTTCAAGCCCAAATTGATGTATATTTTCTTAATACAGTTCGATCAGTCTGTTCGCTTTCCCATCACCAACATCAAACAACTTGCGTACTCACATTTCTACGATATTAACTATTGTGCGAAAGACGAGCCGATGTTTAATATTTGTTTCTATTTGTCGATCAGTCTACGGATATTGGACACAGTGGGGAGCATGGAGCAAGTGCAGTAAAAATTGCCACCAAGGAAAGCAGATCAGGAGACGTACTTGCTTTTACAAATCGTACTCTGGACCCTTTAAAAATGTTCCATGCAAGGGACACGCCAGTGTTTATCGTTTCTGTAACAAGGACAAGCCTTGCAAACGTACGTATATTACTACGCTTTTTTCTAGACGTTTTCAGACAAATAAATTGTCTTGCCTAACATTGCTATTTGTTTTTTAAGTCTTACAGTAAGCAAAATAACACACTCGATCGAAAAGCTTTTACGCAACTCGTAACAGTGAAAAAATCTTTACTAGAAAACATTTCGGCCGTTCGGCCTTCCTCAGTTTAAAAGTTATAAAAAGCTAAAAATGCATGGGTACAATGCTAAAACTACTTCTATATATATTAAATATAATATATAATATATCTAAAATTAGGTAAAATAAAAAAAGACTAATTACAATTCAGAGAATGAAAAAACTGGTTAGAAGCTAGTTACATCTGACTGTATTGAATACGAGACGATTTGTTTATATATATATATATATACTTGTTTTGGTCTATTACAACAACAGGATTGGTTCCCTTTACACCAGACGAGTTTAGAAGTTAAAACCGTCTATTATTAACTATCTGCCATTTCTTATCAACAGAGTACGGTTACTGGAGTACCTGGGGAGCGTGGAGTGCTTGCAGTAAAAACTGTCACAAAGGATACCGCACCAGAGATAGGGTTTGCTTATTTAAAAAGGCCTATGGACCAATTGTGAAGGTTCCGTGCAAAGGGAAGGCGGTTCATAAGGAATTCTGTAATGTCGGCAGGCCGTGCGACCGTAAGTCAGCCAATAACTTTGAATCATCTTTGCTAAACATCGGAATCTCTTAAAATAGGTCTAAAAGAAGTGCATACAAAACCGTTGTGACTTTAACTGTAGTTGGTGAATTCCAAGGACTTGTTGTTACAAATCCGCCTGAATAATTTACATAAAAGGCGTCAAAGGCAATTCAAACACCAAAAAAAAAAATATAAAAGTGATTTAAGTGTTAGCTCACAATTCTCTGATTACTATATCTAAGAAGCCCATGCAACTAGCTATGCAATTTAAGCTTCCCAATCATCGAGCTATTTGCATTAGAAAGTTTTTCAGTTCTTTAGGGCAATTTTGTAATATTTCATGGAATTTTTAGTTCAACTGAGTAAAATCGATTACGTTTGTTACAGTTCATGGGTACTGGAGCAGCTGGGGATCGTGGGGAGATTGCAACAAGAACTGCCATAAAGGAAAGCAGCAGAGAAGCAGGCTTTGTTTATATAAACCTTACGTTGGGCCTGTAAGGAAAATTGCTTGCCCCGGCCAAAACCTTCCACAAAACCGAGACTGTAATGTTAACAAGCCTTGCTTAAGTGAGTGAATTAGATGTTGTGTTGCTCTCCCACGTAGAGCAGTAGTTGTTAACACTGCTCTTCAATAATCAATCCAAAAACTATTAATGTCATCTAAGTGTAATATACAATATCCGACGTTTTCGCTGTTTATTATTAAAACCTATTCTAATCTAACAGCCTCTATAAAAGTTTATTAGAAATGCTAAAATAGCTCTTTACAAGTTATCTCACACTCTACGGTACAACTACTGAATTTCATGAACCACGTGTAAAATATTGCAAGTATAGACGTTGGCAAATATAGACAATGATAAAGATCTTCATTGGGGCTCCAGGAAAGCTTTTCAATTGCAGTTAAAATACATACTAATCAAGTTCTTTAATCATACAGTTAGTTCTTTAAAAACATTGAGGTTAGCGTAGCAATGGTATTCAAAGTAACATTAATTTCAAATTTGTAGTTTATGGATACTGGGGCGCGTGGGGAGCATGGAGTGGATGCTCGAAGAAATGTCATAAGGGGAAACAACACAGAAAACGATTGTGTCTGTACAAGGCTGCTAATGGCCCTGTTAAGAAGGTCCCTTGTAAAGGAGGAAAACATATTGTCTATCGTATTTGTAACAAAGACAAGCCATGTGATCGTAAGTAATGATTAAACTTTTATACTTTTGAATGATTTTTACTACTAAACATTCAAAATTATCAAAAAATAGAAATTGGCGATGATGCTGTTTTGATGAACATGCAACAACTTAGATAGATAGATGGTTTATTTATGTAACACTGCAACCATAGGCTGAATTAATACGTTTAATTACAAGACAAAGTTTAAAGACTAAAATGAGTAAGGAATAAAATATACAGGTATACATTCAACAAGACTGCTTTAAGAATGATTATACACATAAATATATTCAGGGTTTTTTATGCTATAAAATGTTGTACTAAATTTGCACTTGATAGCATTTTCAAAATTGAAGGAGTTCTTTGCTCTATTAGTAACTTGTAACAAATTTTGTTGTAACTAACAGCAATGCCTTTGATTGACAGATCAAGGTAACTGGGGTGCATGGGGATCTTGGAGCAAATGTAGCAAGAATTGCCACCAAGGGCGGCAATATAGGAAGAGGTTATGTCTCTACAAACCATACTCAGGACCAATCAGAAAGATTGCATGCGTCGGAACTGGAGTTAATTATCGCTACTGCAACAAAGGCGTTTCCTGTGATCGTAAGCTTGCTTTTTCTTCTTTTCGTGCATCGTCTATTTTTTTAAATTTTTTTTTCTTTGAATAACCCCTCTTGTGTCGATATTTTTTTGTACGGCTACCATCTGTCTTCATACTTTTTAATGGAATAAATTGGTTTGTTTTGAATGTGGAGAGTAAGTTGCGTACACTAAAATAACCTGCAATATTTTTCTACATAAGAAAACCATAGATAAATAATGAGTAAAAAGGGTTTTCAGAATCACATTCTACAATTCAGATTGTTCATGTTAACATAAGTAATTTGCACTGACTTAAAAACGCTGATAATCAAAAATAAGTTTACATTACATATTGAGCATGGCTAGACTAAAAACCTTTCATTAAACTAGAACATATCCAAGATGCTTATAAAATTTATAACACAAACCAAGCTCATCTATCAAAAAATGAACCCTACGTTATGAAATATTTTTGTAATTTGTTTTGTATCCTTGAAGTTAAGACATTAAGCTAAATTTTTTAAAAGCATATTACGGCTACTGGGGGGCATGGGGAGTATGGAGCAAGTGCAGCAAGGATTGTTACCGGGGAAAGCAACATCGCAACAGGACCTGTTTGTACAAACCACGCGCTGGACCTATAAGAAAGATTCCTTGCAAGGGCGGTTCCGTTCATTACCAGTACTGCAACGAAAAAATACCGTGCAAAAGTAAGTTTCAACTGCAATTGACGATAAATAATAATTAACAAAATATCTAAGCTTATTGTCTCATTTTGAAAACTGTTGATGAAGCAAATATTTCCATGGCCTTCTGTCCTTGTGGTGGCAGCTTTAACAAAATATAGTTTCCGAAAAAGTTCCTCCCTAATGACACTTAACAATAGCATATGTCCAAAGTGCCTTAAGCCTTTTCATCAGAGATAACCAAAACACAACTACCTAAAAAAGTTGCGAAGTCTTTAATATTTGTTGATATTACAATCAACAGACTATGGCTATTGGGGCAATTGGGGAGCCTGGGGCGATTGCAGCAAGAACTGCCATCAAGGATACAAAAGGAGATCCAGAAACTGTTATTACAAATCCATGGCTGGTCTGTCGGTCAAAGTCCCTTGCAGGGGCTTCCCTCACCAGAAACAACTTTGTAATGTTAACAAACCTTGTCCAAGTAAGTAAAAGTAAATATAAATTGATTTTATAGTGTTATTAAGCTATCAGGTGTTACAGCTGTGGAACTCCATTATCGTTTCATCGGTCTATAAAAATGTGGAAGCCATTTTGATCTTTATCTTTCATTAAAATAAATTTGGGAATATTCATCTCCTTTGTAATAATTAACTTATAAGAAATTATTCCAAAATACACGACACAAAAACGTATATTAGTGATAAGACGTTTCGTTGCATCTAGCGCCATTGTCAAGGTTACATGGTAAATAAAAAAGCGGGTATCAAAGAAGCGGGTGTCTTCTTTTCATTTCTTATTACTAACTTTTCTTGTGTCGTGTAATTGTGGTAAATGTAAGTCTATTAACAAATTGGTTACTTATCTCTTTAGTATATGGTTACTGGAGCCAGTGGGGATCTTGGGGCAATTGTAATAAAAAATGTCACTATGGCAAGCAGGAAAGGAGCAGGCTCTGCATTTACAAATCTGCAAGTGGACCAGTGAAAAGGATACCCTGCCCCAAAGGCAACAACCATAACGATACCCGTTATTGTAACAAGGGTGTTCCATGTGATAGTAAGTATCTTCCTCCCCTAACTCGTTTTAGGGTAATCACATCAATGTATCTTCCCTTCCCTAACTTCTTTTAGGGTAATTACCTCAATGTAACTTCCCTAAATCCTTTTAGGGTAATCACCTCAATGTATCTTCCCTTCCCTAACTTCTTTTAGGGTAATTACCTCAATGTATCTTCCCTTCCCTAACTTCTTTTAGGGCAATTACCTCAAAGTAAATTCCCTCACTCCTTTTAGGGTAATCACCTCAATGTATCTTCCCTTCCCTAACTTCTTTTAGGGTAATCACATCAATGTAACTTCCCTCACTCCTTTTAGGGTAATTACCTCAATGTATCTTCCCTTCCCTAACTTCTTTTAGGGTAATTACCTCAAAGTAAATTCCCTCACTCCTTTTAGGGTAGTTACCTCAATGTAACTTCCCTAAATCCTTTTAGAGTAATTACCTCAAAGTAGTATTGACTCAAGTTAAAACACCAATGAGTAACTCTCTATATCTTCATATCACATTCAAAGAATATGTTAAGAAAACATTACAAGTGTTCTTGTTTAGAATCTCAATTAAGTGTTTTTTCTCTCTACAATAGTTTATGGCTACTGGGGAGCTTGGGGTGCATGGAGTCAGTGCAGCAAGACTTGTTTCAAAGGAAGACAACACCGTAACCGTCAATGCTTGTATAAGCCGTTCAATGGGCCTGTTAAAAAGCATCCATGCAAAGGCGGAGCCTTTCACTATCAATTCTGCAACGTCAATAAACCCTGCTACAGTAAGAACCTAGTTGTTTAGAATAATTTTTCCATTCTCAGTTTAAGTCAAGATACCAAAATAATACTTTGAAAGATTGTGGTAAAGTGGTCGAAAATTCTCGTTTTTCTAGGTTATGGCTACTGGGGTACATGGGGAGCATGGAGTCAATGCAGCAAGACGTGTCACCAAGGAAACCGGTATCGTAACAGACCATGCTTGTACAAAGCAGCCGTGGGACCGGTCATTAAAATACCTTGCAAGGGAGGAAGTCACGTCCACTCCGAAGCCTGCAATGTTCTCAAGCCATGCCTTAGTAAGTGCATATTGCAATTATTCATGATCTTCATAAGACTGAAGACCGCTTGGTATTACGACTATAGGAAACAAATAGATTACTTTAGTTTCACAATGCAAGTTGTTAACAAATTGTTTCAATTTGTTCTGCAGGCTACGGTTATTGGGGAGCCTGGGGTGCTTGGAGCTCGTGTAGCAAGAACTGTCATCAAGGTAGACATTCTAGAAACAGGACTTGCCTCTACAAGCCTTCCTCAGGACCCATCAAGAAGGTTCCGTGTACTGGAGGAAATATGCATTACAAATCTTGCAACGTAAACAAGCCCTGTCTTCGTAAGTATCGTCAAAATTAATAACAAAACACATATATTTTCTCCTAAACGGGGTTTTCATCACCAAACACAATTAGATTTTGACATTCCTTTTCAATGCGGAATGAATGGTTAATCTATATTCAGTTAGAAGAAAATTAGATTGTTAGAGGTATAGAGTATAAAACAAGTAATAAAATAAAAAGTTTAAATGTTGCGATTCAAGAATTTTCTTCCAATGGACTGGAACTAAAAGATGATCTGATTCTCTTTCTAGATTATGGTTATTGGAGTGTGTGGGGAACCTGGAGCAACTGCAGCAAGAATTGTCACCAAGGAAAACAAATGAGAATCCGACACTGTGTCTACAAACCTTACTCCGGACCAATTAGAAAGGTTGCGTGCAGTGGAAACAATGTGAATTACCAGCTTTGTAACGTCGGAAAACCTTGTCTCCGTACGTAGTATTTCAGTGTTGTCACTTTAGCACATGTAAGGAATTAAAATTGAGTTCTTACATGCCCAATTCTCTTATGATGAAAGCGATTGGCAACTTAGCTGTCTATTTAATCCTCGGTTTTTGTGTTATTTTATTACATGTTGCTTTATTAGTCCCACGAATAATCATTGTGTTGCATATTTTTTTAAAAGGATTGCTTTAAAATTTTAAAAAATTACAGAAGAAATTTTCATCACCTCCACACCGAATATTTGCAATAATTTGTCATTTGATCACAGATTACGGTTACTGGAGCGAATGGGGCGCTTGGGGGAGTTGCAGTAAGACGTGCCATCAAGGAAGTCAGAGCAGACAAAGGACTTGCCTCTTCAAACCTGTCGTCGGCCCTATCAAGAAAGTCCCCTGTTCAGGGGGGAACCCGTCCGGTTCAAGGCCTTGCAACGTAGATAAACGTTGTCCAAGTGAGTAAAAGCAATAATATGTCATTGTACGAGCCTTAAAGCATGGTGTAGCTAAATTTGCATTCAGCTTTTAACATCAAATTATTTTGTCATAATGTGTTTGTCCGCAAAAAAGAAAAGACAAAGCAAAGTAAAGCAAGCTAATCTAAGATGTGTTTTTTGTCACCCAGATTATGGCTACTGGGGAGCTTGGGGAGCATGGAGCCAATGCAGCAAGAAATGCCATCAAGGAAAACATTACCGCACACGATTGTGTCTTTATAAAGCGCAAAATGGATCCACTTTCAAGGTTCCTTGCAAAGGAGGCGATAGACACGAAGACGATTGCAATGTCAACAAACCTTGTCCTAGTAAGTAAAAAAGTAAACAATGGAATCTTACTTTGCTTTTACAGATCACTCCAAACAACTAAGCACTCTTTTAATGCAGCGAATCTTTAGAAATAATCGTTTTAGAGATTTGGACTCTAACTTCATTTTGCTCGTACGCTAAATCCAGTTTGGGGAAGTTTTTTTTACCCGTTTTTGTTTCTTTTCGATATGTTTTTTAATTAAAAAGTCTGAATGGTCTCATTGGCTATCACTATGATGCACTAAAAACGTATTCCATTTTGTAGTTTATGGATACTGGGGCCAGTGGGGAGCGTGGAGTAATTGCGACAAGAATTGCCACAGCGGGCGCCATTATAGGAAAAGACTTTGTTTGTACAAACCTTACAGTGGACCAGTGAAGAAGTATCCGTGTACAGGAGGAAAACCCATCAGTTACAAGCTATGCAACGTCGGAAAACCATGCCCTCGTAAGTATTGGAATACTTGAAGTAAAAGTTAATGCAATGTGTGTTAAACCCCGTGTTCATTAGTCATTTTCTTGAAAAACATTAAAATAATTATAACTTAAATCTGTACCTAAAATGTTTCCAAAAAGTAACTGTAATTTTGTACTCGTATAGATTATGGATATTGGAGCGCGTGGGGAACATGGGGAAATTGCAGCAAAAAGTGTCATCAGGGAACACAGTACAGACAGAGGACGTGTCTCTACCGACCTTACAGTGGGCCCATTAGAAAAGTACCTTGCAAAGGAGGAATCACCAATGACTCACAGCCTTGCAATGTTGGAAAACCCTGCTACCGTATGTGAAGAGTAGACAACGTATTTTTGACAAATAGATTGTAATAGGGGTTACCCTTTATCAGAAGAAAGGGTGTTTGATGAAAAAGCGAGGCATTGCTTAAACAATTCCTTGCTTAGTTAAGTATTAATAACAATGAAGCCTTTTAGATATGGGAGTCAACAACTACAGTCACACATATATAAAAAGACGTTCGTTTTCAGTATAAAACACACATTCAAACATTTGTGATTACATTTAGAGAGGTACCATTAGGCAAAATTTTATATTTACGTCATTGTCTTATCTGTTTTGTAGACTATGGTTATTGGGGATCTTGGGGCGCCTGGAGCCAGTGCAGCAGGAAATGCCACCAAGGGAAGCACTACCGCACAAGGTTGTGTCTGTTTAAACCATACACTGGTCCCATTATCAAGGTTTTGTGCAAAGGAGGTGATAGACACGAAGACAACTGCAACGTCAATGTTCCATGCAAAAGTAAGCGCTATTTCTCGTTAAATTTCTTTAGTCTCACCCAATAAAAAACCGTTCAAGGGGTTATGAGAGAGAAGATTGGCATAAAAATGTTTTCTAATTCCTATTTTTCTGCAAATCAGATTACGGTTATTGGGGTGCTTGGGGAGCGTGGAGTCCATGCAGTAAGAAATGCCATGAAGGAAAGCACAACCGTACAAGGGTGTGTCTCTATAAACCACTAAGCGGTCCAACCGTTAAGGTTCCATGCACAGGAGGCGATAAGCACGAGGATAAATGCAACGTTAATGTTCCTTGCAAAAGTAAGTACCTTTTGTCTTGTGGTTAGGTGTGTCTCCAATATTCATTTTCTCGCGTACGTGTGAAATTTTCTTGATTCTTAACAGGCTATAACGTGATTACGTTTTACTTTGGTAAACAGGGAACAGTTAAAATTTGAGTTCCCTTTTTATTTCTCCAACTCAGACTACGGCTACTGGGGTGCTTGGGGAGCATGGAGTCAATGTAGCAAGAAATGCCATCAAGGAAAACACCACCGAATTAGAGTGTGTCTGTTTAAACTACTAAGCGGGCCAACTGTTAAAGTGCCATGCACAGGAGGCGATAGACACGAAGATAATTGCAACGTCAACAAACCTTGTCCTAGTAAGTAAAGAACTAAAGAATGGTATCTTAGATAGTGTTTTGTCGTTCCACATAATTAAGCGCTCTTTTAAGGTAGTGTGACTTTAGAAATAGTCATTTGAGACGTGTGACTCCTTCATGTGCTCGTATGATAAATTCCGTTTTGAGACGTTTTTCACCTTCTGTTTTCACACCTTTAGGAAACAATTTCTAGTTACAAAGTCTAAGTTATCTCAATGGCAACTATGATGTGATGCACTAAAATCATATACCATTTTGTAGTTTATGGATACTGGGGCCAGTGGGGAGCGTGGAGTAATTGCGACAAGAATTGCCACAGCGGGCGCCATTATAGGAAAAGACTTTGTTTGTACAAACCTTACAGTGGACCAGTGAAGAAGTATCCGTGTACAGGAGGAAAACCCATCAGTTACAAGCTATGCAACGTCGGAAAACCATGTCCTCGTAAGTATTGGAAAGCTTGAGGTAAAACTTTGTTCAGCGGCTGTTCAACCCAATGTTCAATAATTATTTTCCGGAAAAACTTTGCAATTGA
Source organism: Hydrozoanthus sils (assembly GCA_027575215.2). Taxonomy (NCBI): domain Eukaryota; kingdom Metazoa; phylum Cnidaria; class Anthozoa; order Zoantharia; family Hydrozoanthidae; genus Hydrozoanthus; species Hydrozoanthus sils. The sequence continues at coordinate 27,353 of JAOBRD020810240.1, forward strand.
TTATAACCTATAGGTTCGGGTGAGTCCCTGCCACTGAAAAGTGGGGATCTGATAATCCAATTTTCGCCGATCTACAGCATTGACTAAGAACCCAATAAACCCAAACAAAAGGAAAGAGAAAAAATTATGACGTCAGTGGGATACGAGCCCACGACCTACGCAAAAGATCGACGTCGCTCTAACCAACTGAACTACAGGGTCAGCCGGGAGCTTAATTGGGGGAATTTATTGACAGTAGGGCTAAGCCCAAGACTAGAAAAAAACAAATATGGTTGTCCTTGAGTGGTATATGTGTAAATAACACAAATAGATTCGATCCAGGTCTAATGCCACTAGAAAATTGGGAATTTATAATCCAAGTTTCGCCGATCCACAACATCAACAAAGAACCCAATAAACCTACATAAAGGAAAAAAGAAAGTTATCTCACCTCGGTGGGATTAAAATTTTTGTAACATAAATCTGTACTGCAAAATGTGATTGTAATTTTTTTCGTACAGACTATGGATATTGGAGCGCGTGGGGAGCATGGGGAAACTGCAACAAGAAGTGTCATCAGGGAACACAGTACAGACAGAGGACTTGCCTCTACCGACCTTACAGTGGGCCCATTAGAAAAGTACCTTGTAAAGGAGGAATTACCAATGACTCACAGCCTTGCAATGTTGGAAAACCCTGCTACAGTAAGTGCTGTGTAGACAATGTATTTTTGATAAATAAATTGTTATAGGGGCTAACCTTTATCAACGGATAGGGTGTTTGATGACAAAAGCGAGGCATTGCTTAAATACTTCTTTGCTATGTATTAATGTTAATGAGACCACTTATATATGGGAGTCAACAGCTAAGCATACAACTGTACAAGGGTGTGTCTCTATAAACCACTAAGCGGTCCAACCGTTAAGGTTCCATGCACAGGAGCGATAAGCACGAGGATAAATGCAACGTTAATGTTCCTTGCAAAAGTAAGTATCTTTGATCTTGTGGTTAGGTGCGTTTCCGATATTTATTTTCTCGTGTACGTGTTTACGATTCTTAACAGTGTATAACGTGATTACTTTTTGCTTTGATAAACAGGGAACAATTTAATTTTGAATTCCCTTTTTGTTTCTCCTACTCAGATTACGGCTACTGGGGTGCTTGGGGAGCGTGGAGTCAATGCAGCAAGTATTGCCATCAAGGAAAACACCACCGCACAAGAATGTGTCTCTACAAAACGCTAAGCGGACCAACTGTCAAGGTTCCTTGCACAGGAGGCGATAGACACGAAGACGATTGCAATGTCAACAAACCTTGTCCTAGTAAGTAAAGAACTAAAGAAAATTGCATGTTAGATTGTTTTCCTAGATGACTTGACATGCCTTAGTGTTCTCTTAAGGCAGTGCATCTTAAAAGTAGTCATTTTAGACATTTCAATTTTAATTTCAAGTCGGCATAAAACGCTTAAAGGACCAAACGTTATTGTTCCATACAATGGAGACAAAAGACACGAAGATAAGCAAAAGAATCTTGTAATTAGGTGCATTTTCAGCACTTATATTTAAATTTGTGTCAATATCCAAAGGCTTAATAAGACACACTAGTTTTATTGAACTCAACCTCAGAGGGAACCAGTTTTTGAATTCCTTCCTTTTTTGCCAAACAGATTACGGTTATTGGGGCACCTGGGGAGCCTGGAGCCCATGCAGTAAGAAATGCCATCAAGGAAAGCACAACCGTACAAGGGTGTGTCTGTACAAAGCACTCAACGGGCCAACTTACAAGGTTCCATGCAATGGGAGCAATAAACATGAGGATAAATGCAATGTTGACGTACCATGCAAACGTAAGTCAAACAAGGCTTTATTTGAAATCAAATTTCTGTATGGGGAAAATTTTTGTATAGTAGTTTTGCCACTTGTTCTCTCATCAAGTGCCTTCGTATTATCTGTTTAATATATGAAGTAAACACATAGTATGATGTCTGTCACACTTAAAATGTCACACATTTGAAATTTGATGTTCTGAAAACGACTTTTATGGCAGAAGTAAACAACTAAAGCAATGCAAGCATAAAGCAACTGGTCTGTATTGTGTAACTGGTTTCTGAGTTAACATTGTATTTTCGATAAAACAGATTATGGTTATTGGGGAGCCTGGGGGGCCTGGAGTACATGTAGCAAGACCTGTCACAAGGGGAAGCAACATAGAACAAGGAAATGTCTCTATAAGCCTTACTCTGGTCCTATCGTTAAAGTACCGTGCCCGGGAAGTCACGAGAAGTATGAGGATTGTAACGTCAACATGAAATGTCCAAGTAAGCATCTCGCATTTCCTTATTAGAAATATTACATTTCGTTGGCTACCGATCGAGATCAAGGTCTTTTTTAAATGGTAGCAAATGTTAATGACAGAGTCAAAAGAAAACTGTTTTTTCTTCGAAATGGAGATCTTGACAAAACAACACAAAACAATTTATACGTCTTTAAAATTCGGTCTTGCTTTTTCAAGTTTGCTAACATGTTGTAATTTTGTTAGCTTTTAAATTTAACGGAGACTGATATTTTGATTACCAACAGATTACGGTTACTGGGGCAGCTGGGGTGCTTGGAGCAAGTGCAGCAAAAACTGTCACAAGGGGTATCAGGAGAGGAGAAGGAAATGCTTATACAAATCTGCCCAGGGTCCAGTTTACAGGGTAAAGTGCACGGGAGGTGATCTACACAAAGCTGTCTGTAACCTGTACAAGACTTGTTACTGTAAGTAGATACAAAGTACTTTAGTATTTTACATCAGTACTTTACTATTACTACTACTACTACTACTACTACTACTACTACTACTACTACTACTACTACTACTACTACTACTACTACTA